>NQII01001349.1:43365-66664 GCA_002778355.1 Clitarchus hookeri
TATCAAGATTTAAGTGAGTTTGAACGTGGTGTTATAGTCGGCGCACGAGAGATGGGACATAGCATCTCCGAGGTAGCGATAACATTTGAATGTTCGCGTACGACCATTTCACGAGTGTACCGTGAATATCGGGAATCCGGTAAAACATCACATCTTCGACATCGCTGCGGCCGGAAAAAGGTCGTGAAGGAACGGGACAAACGACGACTGACGAGAATCATCAAACGTGACAGACGTGCGACCCTTTCTCAAATTGGCGCAGATTGGATTTGTGAACTGCCCTGCAGGATTCATGGCGTGAATTGCCTCTTGCATACCTTCAGACATTAGTCGAGTCCATGCCACGTCGTCTTGCGGCACTTCTGCGTGCTCGGGGGGCCCTACGCGATATTAGGCAGGTGTACCAGTTTTTTTTGGCTCTTCAGTGCATAATGACAATGCAAAGTCATTAACATATAGATCAAAAATTATATTTGTGCCAGACCTACTTTGGAATGGTTCTTATTGAAACAAATTTTTCTTTGTGGCAACAAATTATGTGTTGTGGCCAAGAAAGTGTTTTTTTTTTTTCATCGTGGTCTTGCCGGGGAGGTTACGGCATTGCTGGGAGGCTTTGGGATGACTGATAAATTGCAGTGGAGTGGAAAGGTTTGGTCTGATGTTGACGCTTTAAGAACCACTTTAATTTACGGTTACAAGTGTTGCAAACAAAAAACATTATGCGGCGCGCTGTACATAAGTCGACAGCACTTTGTTTCATTGTCAGAGCCAATGAGCTGTGGGGATCAGCGGCATCACCCGGCACGATTACCACGTGCGTAGGTGGGAATACTAGTGCTCTAGCCGCTACGCAGTGAAATCTCTAGACGATCCAAAAATACTGCANTGAATCGGTTAAGGTTCGCGCCTACCTGGAGCTTTTTTCTGCGTTTGGGCCGAGAAGAGTGGGGGCTATAAGGGCGACACTACCACGCGCATCAAGTGCCCCATCACCTCTAAGCGCAAGGCTCTAAACCGGCGTGCAGTGTTCTCATTGCTCTGCGTGTACCTATGAGACTTTCAGAGCGGAGACCTTGTTATATTTTTTGTGGAAAGTCAGTAGAAAGGTTCAATGCAAGACCCTTGAGTTGTTTTGTATGTATATTATGCGTATATTTTGAGATACAACGCTTTGAAAAAGCTGTCTTTAGTCGTTTTGGAGTACTCTGAAATGGTGTTTATAACGTGCGTGACATTTTGAAAGTACTCAACAGCCCTCGTCTGAAGTGTGTGGATTCGTAGATGAGCACATTGGACGCACGTGTAATAGTTTAGTAGGAAAACGTGTATTTCAAACACTCGGCAACGCAGCTCAAGCGCCGGGTAGGCGGGAGCCTTAAGGGGAAGAGCAGCCGCCACCTGGCATTCATCCATTTTTTGCCACAATTTTTTTTCAAAAGCTTTCACGTAATTTTTTGCATGCCAGAGAATAAATACTTCTGAAGCTTTATTAAAATGTTGCAGCTTCATTAACTTTGGTAATTTTTTGACTAGTGACTACCAGGTAGGAATAAGATATGATTTCTTGTAGGCGATTTCAGCACTGATATTAGTAATTCTAAATGATTAAAACAGAATTTATGAAGTGTACAAATTAGTTCTCTATGCCCTGTCGATCAGTGAAACATAATGTAAAATGTGTAATGCAGGCTGTGGAGGAAATTTCATAAATTCAAGAAGGCGAGTGCTGATTCCCCTTAACAACGAGGCCTTGAGAGCCAACGAAGGTGAAGCGACATGTATGGCGCCGGAATGCAATGGTGAAGGAAATGGGAGAACCCAGATAAAACCCGCTAACCAGCGGCATCACCCGGCACGATTACCACGTGCGTAGGTGGGAATACTAGTGCTCTAGCCGCTACGCAGTGAAATCTCTAGACGATCCAAAAATACTGCACAGACGAACACTGAGGCGATGACAAACATTTTAGCTCAAAACGCGATGACACAACGAAGACAGCACAGAACACAAATAGTTATCATGTTATATATATATATATACACACACACACACGCACACACACAGGATGTTTCATAACTGATGTTACATACTTTGGGAGGTGATTCCTTACGGAAAACCATTACGAAAATGCACATTGTTTTATGTCCTGGAAACGTCTAAGGGTAGGAAAAAAAAACCACCGAAAGTGGAGCTTTAAAAATTGTTTCTATTTAATAAAATTGAAACAAAATAATATTACGTTATAATATTTTAATGTTGTAATTTGATATTAAATTTTTCCATTTAAATACATAAAAACTATTTTTAAAGCCTAACTTTCGGGATTTTTTTTCCATCCTTAGACGTCGTCGTTTCCAGACATAAGCAAATCCGCATTTCCTTAATGTTTTTTCGTAAGGAGTCACCTTTCAAAGTCTGTAACATAAGTTACGAANAATAAAAACTATTTTTAAAGCCTAACTTTCGGGATTTTTTTCCATCCTTAGACGTCGTCGTTTCCGGACATAAGCAAATCCGCATTTCCTTAATGTTTTTTCGTAAGGAGTCACCTTTCAAAGTCTGTAACATAAGTTACGAAACACGAAATATAGGGCATATATGTATATATATGGGTANAAACACGAAATATAGGGCATATATGTATATATATGGGTATATCGTCTGGCATTTGTTGCTAGTTCGTTTGCTTCTACTCTTGTTTTGTTTAGTTTGACTGAATACCTTGTGGGATATTTTTTGTATTTTAAATAGCCTTTGACAACAGCTAGTCTTGGTTTGTTCTCGTGTATGTTTGCAATGTCATACACTTTCCTTGGTGACGTACTTCCTCAGTGGCGTATGTTGGAAGTAATTTTTCATTTTTATAATCATTTACCCGCATTGCAAGTATCTTTCAAAGAACATAGGTTGGTGCTAGTTTAGTAAGTCGTTTCACAATTAGTCTCCCGGCATTAAAACAGACACTTAAAAAGACAACAGTATAAAATAAAAAAAAACACGACTTTACATTTATTTTCTAAGAAAGAGTTCTTCTTGTACATATTTAAAATTGCAAAGTTCCCCTTTCCACCATCAAGCGAATGAAACCAGTGATATTTTTGTTGCAAGAAAGATTTTTCCCAATTCAGCTGAAGTCTACATTTGAGTTTCGTGGAATTCGACACGTGGAAGACCACTTACGCAGTTTTATGGAAAATGGAATGGCGAGTGGTTATCTAAGCTGGCATAAGCAGTCACGTGGTTGTTGATAAAATTACGACGATAGTACTCTGGTTTATACTTAGTAATGATGTTTCGGATGGTTTTTATATTAATCACGTAAGCTCTTAAAGCAGAGATATCTGCACTCGGTGTCAAACTTGTATGAAATGGAATCTTCACTGTTTGTTGCAAAATGGTCCCGAATCTGTCATTTTCCCTTCAATTGTTTCATGTGGCTTGCATGTAAAATGTAAAGTAAAGCAAATAACAATACATATTCGAAGAATTCATAGCTGCCAGCGGACTCCTTATAGACACATATCAATTATAGCAATCTTAATTGAAAATCAGCAGTTTTCATCTCATGAACGTCGAACGAAAAGCGCAAATAAAACTGCATGTCCTCGTGGTGATGGTTGCAGTATTTTTTTTTAATCCAACGAGCATACATACAGATAAAATTTGTATGCAGCAAATATGAGCATTGCAATTGATTTTCTTTTTTCGTGTACTCTCGCGTCCATACATATTCACTGCAATTTTACAACTTCATCAGCCATGCATAAAATCCATCCATAATTGTGAGAAGAGGCACCGGAATGTTCACCCGTGTTATCCAAAAGTCTTCAAACAAAATCCATTTTCTAACTTCCTCGAGACTAACATGCACTGATGACGCGAGCATCTAGGAAGACAAGCTTCGTAAAAATGTTTGATCTTCAACGCGTAAGATATATCAGTTCTACCTAATTTTAAGGTAGATTTTACAAATACCAACACAAAAAAAGTGGGCTATGTCATAGCGATTCAGAAGAACATTTTCCCATCACAGGAAATATTTCACGCAATTTTTGGAATTACAAATGCATTCATAGAAATGTTTTCTTAATCAAAAGGCGCTGTAAGTATTGATATTTTTGGAATTTTTGTTAAATATTATTCACGTTGCTGATAAATATTGTATATCAAAAACACTTTTTTATTTTTTATTTTTTGTGAAATTACTTATAGGAACTAAGCTATAATCCATTCACGGTTACTTCGCACTTTTATGAAGCCCCGCTTACTTTCTACTTCCAGGATATTACTCCGCCTCGTGCAAACTAACCTCAACTAAGTCTAGAAAATTACACCAAAGGACAACGCACCGAATCCGTGCGCACTAATTTGTAATAAAACTTTGCATAATAACTATTTCTTACTAGGCGTTACAAACACACATTTTCTAGCTGTTTTTATTCATATTTATTAAAAATTAAATATTATAATTTGTTAATAAAATATAGGTAAAACTTAAATTTAACGAAAAATAACATAATTTTATGTTAACAGAGGTATAAACGCTTGTGATATATGCCATATTTGGGAAATAACTAAACACGTTATACATGGGGTGATTTGTCAAAGGTTTGATTCAAAAAGTGTGACGAAACCGTGAATATACTATATACCCTGTTGGCGAGTGCCTTGAAATAAACAAAAAGTCTTTTTCAGATGTAATAAGTAGTAGATGGAAAGCAGTATAAAGGACTAACTGTATTATCAGTTAGTGGCGTTGGAGTCAATGTAAATTGGCGGATCAGTGGAATGCGTTCCCAAAAACCACAAACTAAAAATAAATGACTGTTATTATTTCCTTTGCTTTTGTGCACGTGTCCCTCCAAGACTCCATCGTCCATTGCCATCATAACTGTCAAAATCACGAGGCCAAGCAGCGACGTGGACGTTTCTCCAAGTTTCATATTCCATTAAAACACTGCTTTGACATAAACAAAAAATTCAACTAGAACAATCTTTTAGCATTAAAAAACACAATGGAGATATTGTGTTAGCATTTGAGAACACGGTATTTATATTGGCAATGCTCCAACCTTTAAATCTAATCAACATTTGTTTTGTTTGTCCTACTGACCCAGAAAACCGGTTTAACACAGATATTAGATTGGCTACTGTGCAGCTGGCATGCGCACTCTACACCATATTATTCCCTTTACGCCTGGAACAGTCTAATTCAGTGCGAACTGTTAGAAATCATCGTTTAAACCGTGTAATTGGATAATTGTGCTTTCCTTATAGTCAGTGGTTCAATTTTCTGTGACTGGGTATAACGTGTTTGTTTATGATCGGGCGTAGTTGAGACACAGCCAAAAATGAAATTATGCCCAAAATGCGAACAAAGATTCCAATGCTATTTGAAAAAATTCAGAGTTAATAATGGTGAGTGGTAAAAAGCCTATTATTTATCTTAAATATGAAACGATATTGCAGCAGAACACTGAAGATGAACACAATCCTTTGTAAATAATAAACCACTGACGCTAGAGATGTTGTATACAAATGTAAAACATTTTGCCAACCTCAGGAATTAAAATATTTACTTAAAATTTTGAGGGCGTGTTCAGAAAATCATGGTGAATCATTTAAAGCAAAAAAGGCAGAAGGGCCTGTAGTCCTTTTTATCCTCAAAATATCAATACCGAGGGCGTTTGGTCTGGCGAAAGCACGAATAACTCTTGTTCGGAAGGTCGTGGGTTCGATCATAAATGACTGCATTGGGCTGTTTTTACCCAAGTATATTCCCATTTCATTCAAGGAAAATTCAATACCCAACATAACGTGACGACCTGTTATTAAACTTGCGCTAATGGCCAGCACATAAAGTATCTAAATTTACAAATAAAAGTAAACAATATTTCATATTATATTGATAATTAGAGTGAAGCCTTACACATACAAGTCAGAACAGAACATTTCTGTAATTTAAAAATGTTTTACGAATGTTTGGCGTATATTGAATCTATAACTGTCAGTAGAATTAATAATTAATTTTGTAATTGTATCTTAAATAAAAATAAAACGTCACCTTTGTAACTTGGTTAATGTTTGAAGTTCCATGACAGAAACTGGGGATNGGGGGAATCAAGAGTTTGACAGGCAAAAATTACGCCACTGGAAAAAAAGGACTTTCTGAAAATGGTATTATTTACAACCTTGAAAACTAAATAGTATTTTATTGAAATCAAAAATTAATATTTGTACAGAGCGTACTAATGATGTTTCCGATAGCCTTCTAAGATTCCGAGGTTTCACGTACTGTGATACAGCAGAATTTAAATCACAAAAGCACGAATCAGAAGATTATGAAAACAATATAATCGCTTCCGAGTTACTAAAAAGTGAACACTCGACCAAGATTATTGATGATTCGGGTTTTGAAACCACAATTTATGAATGTTGGCTACGTTACAACGAACCATAATTAATCAACTTAATCAACAGTAATATGAAATATAAAAAAATACTGTTTTAAAAACATAGCTACCGCCATTTTTATTTTGGAAGTTGTGCGACCATCAGTATATAATTGTGTGCTGTGTGTATAGCGTTTGCTGCGTGCATGTATATATATAAAAGTATTATCGTAAAGGTTTTTTCTACAAAATTTATAAAATATTTTAGATACGCCAAAACCTCAGCTCGAGGCAAATCAATGCGCTGTTTTAACTTTTCATTCTGTAAATAGAATTGCTTGATGAATTCACGCAAGGACACCAGATCACGATACGAGAGTATCAAGTTTTCAAATCCCGGGGAAAACACGGATGTATGTGTATGTGTGTTTGCCGTTTTATGACGTATGTTTATGGTAAGTTTAATGTTTAATGCGTTAACAGGCGGAATTTAGAAATATATTCTGAAAACAAACGTATGCACACAACAGGATGTGGTTAACTGTTGATACATATATGTAAATATCTATTTTTCATTGTCTGCTCAAGTCTGTGTATCGCACTGTAAAAACGTTCTCTTCGCTGCAACACATGATTTGTTACCGCAAAGAAAAACTTGTTTAAAAATGAACCAANGCACTGTAAAAACGTTCTCTTCGCTGCAACACATGATTTGTTACCGCAAAGAAAAACTTGTTTAAAAATGAACCACTGCAAAGCAGGCTTGTCAGAAACACAATTATTGTTTGTTTTATATAGTAATTACTATGATAACCTTGCATTGTCATTACAATAGTTCGTTGTGGTAATGTCAGTTACGCTGTTAAAAAAATTAATTGTGCTCTGAAAAACAACCGTTATTTTAAACTGACTTTTGCCCGCGACTTCGTTCGCGTGGAATAAGTGTTTTCGTTACATTATTTTTTAAATAGTAAGTATGTATTTAAAATAGAATACATATTTTAAAATAGAAAGTGAAATAAAATGCAAGCAAAAAAAACATAAAGAATTGTGGGTGTTAAGTTTGGAGTTGTTATTAGTAACTGGACGTGTCAACCTGTAAGTTAGGCGGTTTACAACACTTCTTTGTAAACAATATTCTTTGCCATTTTAGAGGGTGGCGCCAAAACAACCAGACTGAGGCGTGAGCTTACACGTGAGCACGCCACGTAAAACTGACCGTGGGAGAAACAGCCCTGCCTCAAGTCAACTCCTGTGACTTTGAGGGGAAACTACAGTCTCTTGAATTCATAAAGCGAGGTCATTTGGAATCAATAGAATACGCGGCACAAACACTGTTTCTCCCTGAGTCGATCCATTTAACATCGACTACATTGCAATGTAGAGCTCTGACTTGCAGCCTAGTGCCATTTCGGTGGCTTCAAATGATCATCTAAAATTTTTTCTCCCGAATACAAACTTTGAACCCTCATTTTAACCCTTTAGGGATTGAATTTTGATAAATACCTCCTTAGTGGCTGCCTCCATTACATAATGAACGTTTCCTCCAAATTTCATGATTCTAGGACCAATGGCCGGCCGGGTATTGATATGTCAGTCAGCCAGTCAATTTTCCCATTTATATATATATATAGGTTCGTGTTCAAGAGCTTCAATTACCTAAAAAAGTACGTCTCGTTACGTATTTTCGCCTGCCCGTTATTAAATTCAGCTGTGGACGTTTTCCCCGCCTTTGGCGAATAGTTTGGAACAGCTCTGGAAGACCACGATGTATGCTGCCTCGTCTACGGTGAAAAATACGTAGCAGATTCGGGTGGCCACCTCAGCTTCAGCACTCCCCCTCTACCGAAAGCGCTCGTGCTTCCAGCCCGGTCAGACGAAAGACTGACGTGCCCCACTACTATTGGCTACGCCTTGGTGACGTCAGCGGTGTTGCCAAGAGTTTCAGGTCGAAGAGAGAAAATACTCAAGACAGAAAATAAAAGACTGTCGCCGTGTTGTTCTGAGAGCCCTCTATTTCAAAATACATTTTTCTTATGGGTTAAAATTAAATGTATCGAATTAAACGCCGAATTCTCCGTTACCAAATCTATTAAATGTGAAGTAGTGGCGAGGGGTGAAAAGTGTTTTTAAATAAACAGGCAGGCATTCTTGGAGCTGGTGTGCTTTGTTCTCAAACTCATTTGGGGTCTTTAAAAAATAATTGTAAATGTAGAATAAGTAGAAAATGTGTAAGTGTTAGGCTTTGGCCAGAATGTTTACATGTTTTCAAATTGAACTTTTGTAAAAAGGAAAAATAACTTAGAGCATATAAATATTGGGGATGATACTTTTAAAATATACCAAAGTAATGTAATGCTGTGAGATAGTATAAATCACTATAAATTTTTTTGTATAAATTTTGTTAACTTTCTAGCAAAATATTTTATCTAAACATATTTAAATGTCGCTTTTCGTAAAAGATTACGAAATATTGTATTAAACATTTGTTATAAAAGTGGTTATATAAAAATATTCAAGAAACACATTTCAGGTTTTGTAATTATAAATTTTTTAAATTTCCCATAAAATGTTTCCAGTCGCAACCCCGCAAATGATAAAGTTTGAAAGGTTTGAGAAAACACGCCAGGGCACCTTTGTGAGACGACATGATGNGCACTGTAAAAACGTTCTCTTCGCTGCAACACATGATTTGTTACCGCAAAGAAAAACTTGTTTAAAAATGAACCAATACAAAGCAGGCTTGTCAGAAACACAATTATTGTTTGTTCTATATAGTATTTACTATGATAACCTTGCATTGTCATTACAATAGTTCGTTGTGGTAATGTCAGTTACGCTGTTAAAAAAATTAATTGTGCTCTGAAAAACAACCGTTATTATTAAACTAACTTTTGCCCGCGACTTCGTTCGCGTGGAATAAGTGTTTTCGTTACATTATTTTTTAAATAGTAAGTATGTATTTAAAATAGAATACATATTTTAAAATAGAAAGTGAAATAAAATGCAAGTAAAAAAACATAAAGAATTGTGGGTGTTAAGTTTGGAGTTGTTATTAGTAACTGGACGTGTCAACATGTAAGTTAGGCGGTTTACAACACTTCTTTGTAAACAATGTTATTTGCCATTTTAGAGGGTGGCGCCAAAACAACCAGACTGAGGCGTGAGCTTACACGTGAGCACGCCACGTAAAACTGACCGCGGGAGAAACAGCCCTGCCTCAAGTCAACTCCTGCGACTTTGAGGGGAAACTACAGTCTCTTGAATTCATAAAGCGAGGTCATCTGGGAATCAATATAATACGCGGCACAAACACTGTTTCTCCCTGAGTCGATCCAGTTAACATAGTAGCCTCGACTACATTGCGATGTAGAGCTATGACTTGCAGACTAGTGCAATTTCGGTGGCTTCAAATGATAATCTAAAATTTTTTCTCCCGAATACAAACTTTGAACCCTCATTTCAACCCTTTAGGGATTGAATTTTGATAAATCCCTCCTTAGTGGCTGCCTCCATTACATAATGAATGTTTCCTCCAAATTTCATGTTTCTAGGACCAATGGCCGGCCGGGTATTGATATGTCAGTCAGCCAGTCAATTTTCCCATTTATATATATATATAGGTTCGTGTTCAAGAGCTTCAATTACCTAAAAAAGTACGTCTCGTTACGTATTTTCGCCTGCCCGTTATTAAATTCAGCTGTGGACGTTTTCCCCGCCTTTGGCGAATAGTTTGGAACAGCTCTGAAAGACCACGATGTATGCTGCCTCGTCTACGGTGAAATATACGTAGCAGATTCGGGTGGCCGCCTAAGCTTCAGCACTCTGACTACGGAAAGCGCCCGTGCTTCCAGCCCGGCCAGACGAAAGACTGACGTGCCCCACTACTATTGGCTACGCCTTGATGACGTCAGCGGTGTTGCCAAGAGTTTCAGGTCGAAGAGAGAAAATACTCAAGACAGAAAATAAAAGACTGTCGCCGTGTAGTTCTGAGAGCCCTCTATTTCAAAATACATTTTTCCTATTGGTTAAAATTAAATGCATCGAATTTAACGCTGAATTCCCCGTTACCAAATCTATTAAATGTGAAGTAGTGGCGAGGGGTGAAAAGCGTTTTTAAAAAACAGGCAGGCATTCTTGGAGCTGGTGTGCTTTGTTCTCAAACTCATTTAGGGTCTTTAAAAAATAATTGTAAATGTAGAATAAGTAGAAAATGTGTAAGTGTTAGGCTTTGGCCAGAATGTTTACATGTTTTCAAATTGAAGTTTTGTAAAAAGGAAAGATAACTTAAAGCATGTAAATTTTGGGGATGATACTTTGAAAATATACCAAAGAAATGTAACGCTGTAAGGTCGTAGAAATCACCATAAATTATTTTTTGTATACATTTTGTTAACTTTCTAGCTAAATATTTTATCTAAACATATTTAAATGCCGCTTTTCGTAAAAGATTACGAAATATTGTATTAAACATCTAATATATAAAATTCTCCCGTCACAGTGTTAGTCACTGAACTCCTCCGAAACGGCTGGACCGATTTTTATGAAATTTTTTATGTATACTCGGTAGGTCTGAGAATAGATTTATATCTATTTTTTACACCCCTAAGTAATAAGGGTGGCCACCCCCAAACAATTTTTTTTTATTGTTTGAACAAAATTTTTATTTTTTATTTTTTTATGATGTGGCATCAAAAAATACATACCCTCCTAAATTTTCACCCTTCTACCACCAACCCTTATTTTTTTATAGCGATATTAGTAATTTAATAAATTTTACCCTAGGTCGATAACTGATCAATTATCATCGATCATTTATCGATATAGGTTACAATTTATTCCCACCAGGTGTCTCCCAGTGACACAGCAAAGCAACGTTTGCCGGGTCAGCTAATTTGTTATAAAAGTAGTTATATAAAAATATTCAAGAAACACATTTCAGGTTTTGTAATTATGAATTTTTTAAATTTCCCATAAAATGTTTCCAGTCGTAACCCCGCAAATGATAAAGTTTGAAAGGTTTGAGAAAACATGCCAGGGCACCTTTGTGATACGACATGATGCAGACCAACATATACTGATCGCCTTTCTGCCTTATGCTGATGGGGTTTCTTCTGGTGTGTTTCCCAAGTCTCCAGCCCACAGGGGGTAGAGGTGTGTGTGCATATATATATATATATATACATAAGAGCAAAGTAACAAATCTTTCAAAATTATATTCACTAAAAATATTACAACGTCTCCAAGACTCGAACCCGCATCCCCCGTGTCACTAGCCTAACGCCCGTCACCAAACGGCAACAATGCCAGATTGTGCAGGTGAGTTTTATCAGGTAGAAACAGCCCCCAAAATATAATTGCACCTCTTGGGAAAGATTGAGGTTAGTGATATACAGAATCACTGCATATCAGAATGACATTGAAACGTCTGGAGGAGAACTGTACGTTTGCTCAGTTGAAGTTTCGTAACTGCAGAGTATACTTATTAGTTTATGAGTGTTTACGTCGGCACAACAGTTACGTACTGAAAACTACTGTGTATGAAAAAAAAAAACCTAAACCGTTATCTTTGGCATTAAGTAATTTTCCTTTACCGTGAACGAAAGCAGCTCAATGAATGTGTATTTCTTGACTGTAAAGAAAATGTAATATTGACATAAAACAAAAACGCACAAAGAAAACATTTATTAACAGCAAAGACTACATTACTAACAATTCCACGGTTTTGCTTGAACGACGTAATAAAGTGAGGCGGTCCATTGTCTAATGTTTGAATGATCCCTGCAATGGGGGCAAGTAATTATTTGAACTATATTACGGACGTATGTCATTGCAACACTTTGATATAGTCGCAGAGAACATTCAGTGTAAAGAACTAAACTTAGAGTGGAGTGGATAGAGTTGGGCGGCTCTTAAAGTCGAGGTCTTGAGAGCAGTTGAGGGTGAAACGAGATGAGTAAGGAGCAATGCCGGAATGTAAGTGCGGGGAAAACGGGACATACTCCAGATGGCGGGGAATGATATCCCTTAAGAACTTAGACGCAGAATAACGGGATAGGAATAGAAACGAGGCAGAGTTAGCTGTTACTCACAAATATGCAGCAGACACATAATTCCAAGACGGAATTTAGTCACGTATCACAAGAAAATTACACAGCTGAAATGAGTGTCAAACGATGAGGTTGGCATGTGAAGAAACTGGTCGAAACAACGAAGACAACACGCGGACGAGCACAACGGCTGGANTTGGCATGTGAAGAAACTGGTCGAAACAACGAAGACAAC
Source organism: Clitarchus hookeri (assembly GCA_002778355.1). NCBI lineage: Eukaryota > Metazoa > Arthropoda > Insecta > Phasmatodea > Phasmatidae > Clitarchus > Clitarchus hookeri. The sequence goes on from NQII01001349.1 coordinate 56,044, forward strand.
ACGCGGACGAGCACAACGGCTGGAACAGATGTGTACCTGGATACACAGCGAGAGAGTGATGCAGACGAATCCAGCAAGCTCCCCACGACGATAACAAGTACGACGTTCCGGGAACTGTTATCCGGCTCCTATCTGTACCTATTTCATTATGTTGTGTCTGAGTTTAGGGAGCTGCGGTGGTGTAGTGGTCAGACTACTCGCCTCCCACCATGGGCGAACCGGGTGGGTCGCTCCCGGATGTTCGCACGTGGGAATTGTGCACGATTATTTTCAAAGATGTAACGACTCTCATACACTACTCTTGCTGGCACGTGATCTGTCAGCGTTACGTCTCCAAAAGCTCTTTATTTCCACGTGCTGCAGTATTTCGTGCGTGTTTAGAACCAGGCGTAACTGTAGGCTCTCTCAGTCATAACAAAGCTATAAAATTTTGGTGAGAATACTTAATTTTAATTTAAAAACTTCTGCTGTTTTGCCGGACATAACATCGATGTAACTAAATCCTTTAAAAAAAAAATGCATTTATTGAAGGGCGGAACTCAGCATTTCTTCAAGCCGGAACGAAATTTCATATAAGCTGAAGAAACTTAGGAAAATCACTCAAATATGACTTACCTTAATCTGTTTTATTTACGGAATATTCTCAAACCACATCACGGCGTCGCTTCGATTGTGTTTAGCAGTAGTATTGACGGGGACCGTGTCATGCAAAAATAGCCTCCCATGACCCCGATATATATCGACTCGGGAAATAATCGTTGAAATAATACCGCCGTCGATACCGAGAACGATGGAAAAACGTCACTTTGAATATTTACGAAAACAATATTATATAAGGTTCTTACTGTCGGGTATAACAGAGATCACGATCAGATCATGACTATATGATTGTAATATATATATATGTATAATTATATATAAAATTATAAATGCGTAAGTTTGTGTGTGTGTATGTTTTTTATCACAGCTCCATAACGGCTGAACGGATTTGGATTAAATTTGGTATGTAGGTACTTTAGATCCTGGAATAGGATATATGCTACTTTTTATCCCGGAAAATTGTACGGTTCCCGTGGAATTACAACAAAACGTAATTCTGCAACGGCTGGGAACGTGACCGAAATATTATATTCCTCTGGTGTCAGTGCTTATCAGGCCGCCCAAGGACCTCTGAAATGGCTTAACGACTGCTATCAATCGATAAAAAGCAGGACCGAATATTTAACGTGCCCTCCGAAGCCCGGAAGAGCTCAGATGTTATGCCACTAAACGGTCACCCATCCAAATGTGTGCCGCTGGGTACGTTGCTTAACTTTGGTGATCGAGTAAGATCCCTGAGCCAAGCGCAAAAAGTAGTATCTAGGTACACTTATTTCTAAAGCTGTTCATACATCGACGCTGGAAAGCGGAAATGTGGTAACTACGCGATAGTTGCACAGATACACTCCAAAAACTATACCCTACATCTTGGCTATCGAGTAAAAAATATTTCCTTCCTNATCTTGGCTATCGAGTAAAAAATATTTCCTTCCTTTTGGATTGCCGTAATCAGTTAAAAACCTAGGCCAACATGGTATAATTTTATAATTCTGTTTTAACATAAATGAATTGTCTTTTCCCAATTTATTTATTAGCGTATCACTGTAGAACTCAATTGTGCCCGAGCGAAGCCGGGCCGGTTCGCTAGTTGTAAATATGCGTCAAATATGTTATGAACCATGACGATTTCTTTCAGACACATCCTCATATTTTNCGGTTCGCTAGTTGTAAATATGCGTCAAATATGTTATGAACCATGACGATTTCTTTCAGACACATCCTCATATTTTTTAATAATACCTTAGGCTTCTTGCACCCTAGGGTGAAAACGAGCCCATGCTTATGCAAGTAAATGTTCTCATTATCGCACCTCAGTCCCTCACCAGAGATAAAATAATTCTGTATTCCATTAAAACGTCAGCAGTAATAAATGCGAGCCGTCTTCTCGATGCATAAATATTTGCAAAATGTTCTGTGAAATTTTGATGGACAATGTCGNAGGCGCTGCCGACCGCATCGCGTTACTCTGATTGGTTCCATACCTCTGTTATTTGCATACGCACGCCTATAGCAGCTTTTTTTTGGCTCTCCAGTGTATATACACATAAGAAAAAGTAACAAATCTTTCAAAATTATATTCACTAAAAATATTACAATGTCTCCAAGACTCGAACCCGGATCCCCCGTGTCACTAGCCTAACGCCCGTCACCATACTGAAACAATGCCAGATTGTGCAGGCGAGTTCTATCAGGTAGAAACAGCCCCCAAAATATAATTGCCCCTCGTGGGAAAAATTGAGGTTAGTGATTTGCAGAATCACTGCATATCAGAATGAAATGAAACGTCTGCAGGGGAACTGTACGATTGCTCAGTTGAAGTTTCGTAACTGCAGAGTATACTTATTAGTTTATGAGTGTTTACGTCGCCACAACAGTTACGTACTGAAAACTACTGCGTACGGGAAAAAACCTAAACCGTTATCTTTGGCATGACGTAATTTTCCTTTACCGTGAACGAAAGCAGCTCAAAGAATGTGTTTTCTTGACTATAAAGGAAGGTAATATTTTCATAAAACAAAAACGTATAAAGGAAACATTTATTAACAGCAAAGACTACATTCCTAACAATTCCACGGTTTTTCTTGAACGACGTAATAAAGTGAGGCGGTCCATTGTCTAATGTTTGAATGATCCATGCAATGGGGGCAAGTAATTATTTGAACTATATTACGGACGTATGTCATTGCAACACTTTGATATAGTCGCAGAGAACATTCAGTGTAAAGAACTAAACTTAGAGTGGAGTGGAGAGAGTTGGGCGGCTCTTAAAGTCGAGGTCTTGAGAGCAGTTGAGGGTGAAACGAGATGAGTAAGGAGCAATGCCGGAATGTAAGTGCGGGGAAAACGGGAGATAGCTTACTCCAGATGGCGGGGACTGATATCCCTTAAGAACTAAGACGCAAAAGAACGGGATAGGAATAGAAACGAGGCAGAGTTGGCTGTTACTGACAAATATGCAACAGACACATGATTCCAAGACGGGAATTTAGTCATCCATCACAAGAAAATTACACAACGCAATTAATATGTGACATACGCACGTATCACAAGAAAAACAAAACAACTGACATGAGTATCAAACGATGAGGTTGGCATGTGAAGAAACTGGTCGAAACAACGAAGACAACACGCGGACGAGCACGACGGCTGGAACAGATGTGTACGTGGATACACAGCGAGAGAGTGATGCAGACGAATCCAGCAAGCTCCCCACGACGATAACAAGTACGACGTTCCGGGAACTGTTATCCGACTCCTATCTGTACCTATTTCATTATGTTGTGTCTGAGTTTAGGGAGCTGCGGTGGTGTAGTGGTCAGACTACTCGCCTCCCACCATGGGCGAACCGGGTGGGTCGCTCCCGGATATTCGCACGTGGGAATTGTGCATGATTATTTTCAAAGATGTAACGACTCTCATACACTACTCTTGCTGGCACATGATCTGTCAGCGTTACGTCTCCAAAAGCTCTTTATTTCCACGTGCTGCAGTATTTCGTGCGTGTTTAAAACCAGGCGTAACTGTAGGCTCTCTCAGTCATAACAAAGCTATAAAATTTTGGTGAGAATACTTAATTTTAATTTAAAAACTTCTGCTGTTTTGCCGGACATAACATCGATGTAACTAAATCCTTAAAAAAAAAAAAAATGAATTTATTGAAGGGCGGAACTCAGCATTTCTTAAAGCCGGAATGAAATTTCATATAAGCTGAAGAAACATAGGAAAATCACTCAGATATGACTTACTATAATCTGTTTTATTTACGGAATATTCTCAAACCACATTACGGCGTCGCTTCGATTGTGTTTAGCAGTAGTATTGACGGGGACCGTGTCATGCAAAAATAGCCTCCCATGACCCCGATATATATCGACTCGGGAAATAATCGTTGAAATACTACTGCCGTCGATACCGAGAACGATGGAAAAACGTCACTTTGAATATTTACGAAAACAATCTTATATAAGATTCTTACTGTTGGGTATAACAGAGATCACGATCAGATCATGACTATATGATTGTAATATATAATTATATATAAAATTATAAATGCGTAAGTGTGTGTGTGTGTATGTTTGTTACCACAGCTCCATAACGGCTAAACGGATTTGGATTAAATTTGGTATGTAGGTACTTTAAATCCTGAAATAGGACATAGGATACTTTTCATCCCGGAAAATTGTATGGTTTCTGTGGAATGACAACAAAACGTTATTCTGCAACGGCTGGGAATGTGACAGAAATATTATTTTCCTGTGGTGTCAGTGTTTATCAGGCCGCCCAAGGACCTCTGAAATGGCTTAACGACTGCTATCAATCGATAAAAAGCGGTACAGAGTATTTAACGTGCTCTCCGAAGCCCGGAAGCGCTAAGATGTTATGCTACTAAACGGTCACCCATCCAAATGTGTACCGCTGGGAACGTTGCTTAACTTTGGTGATCGAGTAAGATCCCTGAGCAAAGCGCAAAAAGTTGTACCTAGGTACACTTATTTCTAAAGCTACAACTTGATGAAACTCACGTTTTGGTTTTCATACATCGACGCTGGAAAGCGGAAATGTGGAAACTACGTCATAGTTGCACAGATACACTCCAAAAACAATACCCTAAATCTTGGCTATCGGGTAAAAAATATTTCCTTCTTTTTGGGTTACCGTAATGAGTTTAAAACGTAGGCCAACATAATATAATTTTATAATTCTGTTTTAACATATGAATTGTCTTTTCCCAATTTATTTATTAGTGTATCACTGTAGAACTCAATTGGGCCCGAGCGAAGCCGGGCCAGTTCGCTAGTTGTAAATATGCGTCAAATATGTTATGAACCATGACGATTTCTTTCAGACACATCCTCATATTTGTTAATGATACCTTAGGCTTCTTGTACCCTAGGGTGAAAACGAGCCCATGCTTATGCAAGTAAATTTTCTCATTATCGCACCTCAGTCCCTCACCAGAGATAAAATAATTCTCTATTCCATTAAAATATCACTAGTAATAAATGCGAGCCGTCTTCTCGATGCATAAATATTTGCAAAATGTTCTGTGAAATTTTGATGGACAATGTCGATTTCGAGAGGAAAAGGGAAATGTTGAGCGAAAAATGGCCGCTGGGGACCGGAATGACAGAGCATGAACAGCTCCGAGCTCCGACGCATGACGTCGATGTGCCCAACTCAGCTATTTCATTCTTCTCACATTTATGAGGTGTGTTCATACGTTTATTTATGATAACCTGAAAGTAAAATATTCACTATTATCGTGGTGGATTGTAGTGTTGGTGGGGACTGCTACCCTAGTTTGATACAGCCCTTAAAGAGCACATCCATAGTGACCGTAAAGCAAGGAACAGGAAATAAGCCCCAAAGACTAGAGTTATAATAGCACATTTAATAAACATAACCGTTTTTGTCGATGTACAAGTCAAATTCAAATGACGTTACATTGTGGACCATTCACAGAAGTTAAACGTAGAGACAACCACATAAGAACAACTTGCAATTTATATTTAAGGTTTTTATTTTCAAACAAACTGCGAAATATAAGACTAAACTTTTTCTAGGGGGGCTCGGGCTCCCTTGAGACCCCCCCTTTCCTTTACCCAATGGGCTCTAATGCAGTGAGGCAGAGTGCAGCAGTGTTGCCAACCATAGGGACATGTCCTTATTCGTAGGGATTCTTGATGATCTCGGGTTGGTGTAGGAATTAGGAACGGATCAAAACTTTTAAGATGTAAGAACATTTCAGTAACGTTTAAAATATTGTTTCAGAAATCCTCAATTATCTTTTAGTTATAAATTCTTTCCTTAAATCACGCGAAGAATACTGCAGAACATGTGATATTGGCGAACAACATATTACTCCCCACAATATTGTAACATGTGGTTATATAAAAACATAGTAAATGTTCATGTTAGGTATATATGAGATGTAAAATAATGCTGAAGTGAGTGCCAAAGGACATTGTATTGTTGCGTAGTGTGTATTTTTATACATTTAAATGATTTAATCTTCCGTGCGTGTTAGACTAAACGATTGTAGGAACTTTGTTTACCTGTCCGTAGGGACTCGAGCAAAAAAAAAATGGTTGGCAACACACACCGCCAACGTGTTTCGGTCGGGCGGTAGCCTTCGTCGCGGCGCGGCCTTCCCGCGCCGTAGCGGGCGGTGATTTTTCAACTGCCAGCCACACGCGCACCCGGGGGGACTTCATTCATTTGGCCGGCTTCTTGCGCCCATATCCAATACATCTCGCAGTCAGCGCCAGCCGCCGCCAACCTACCAGCGCTGCAATTACCCCCGCGCGCGCGCGCGAGCGCAGGCGCAGGCCCGACAACTTGACGACCTCTCGCTCGCTAGTCGTGTCCTCCCCCCCTCCTTTGGCCTTCAACCAACCCGCGCATGCGCGTACGACTGGGTCGCGGCGAGTGCCAGGACAAGTCGCTTGGGAGTACTCCACCTCTTGGGTTGGAGGGGCGGAAGGGTGCGACAACCGGTAAACCCCCTTTTACCCTACCCGGCCGTCACCCCTTCGAACCCTCGTGGAAATGAATTCCTCTACACAGCCTCCTGCAGTTGGCACCTAAAAGGACCTGCCGCGAGCTGCGGCGGACGCGGAGGCAAAAGGGGTGATGTTCGCAGTGAAGTCACTTCATCTCAATAATTGCTAATCGAAAATATACGTCACGCTCAAAAAAAAAATACCCTTACGGAAATGTCGCGATACGCTTTCGAATTTCACTGAACATATTAATGAGTATTAATGAGTTGTCATGTACACGCGACGCGCTGAATAGCCTGGCACCTAATATTATTATGTTTTAAGGAATAGACTTAAGGCTTTATTACGTTGTGGCCAAAGTTAATCGGCATGTGGTGGGACGGTGGTACTGTAGCGCCCGTTGTTTCGGCAGGTAAATTCATTTTTAATGAGTGAAAAAAAAAATCGATGATTTAAAGACTGACGTCTCAAGTCTGCCCTGCAGGAATGGTCTCTATAGGATGTTCACAGTAAACTTAGCACTTTTGAATGCCCTGTTTAGGATGTACTTTTCTTTTCATTCTGCTATCCTTCCGCCTTATGTAAATTTAACATTTCCGTGGGACTGATCGCTGTATTCATGCGCCATCTAAGTAAAACTGTGGAATTTGTTAGAAATGAAAATGCGTTACTAATATGACAAATTCGTACTGCAACGTGTATAAAACAAGAAACACTAACTTTACTAACTTCATTGGCTATAAATATTTAACATTACACTCGAAATATCACTTCAAGAATGAAGAACTATTTTTTTTTATAAATTCGCTGCCAACTTAACTCGGAGCCTGCGTGGCAGTGTGTACTGTAGCATGTATGTATTCATGGGCAGTGATTTTTTTCATAGGTTTATTTCAGAAGTGCTTACTTTACCATGGATCGCATCTAGAATGCCGTAGGTATACATAAAAGGTGCAAAAGCCCTCTCAGGCCCAATCTAACTCACGTTTTTCAGGTGTTGTAAAAATTATTGTTTTTTGATGCATATTGGGTTCAAGCAGACACGTTGCTTCTTTCGTCTTAACAGCCAATGATACGCAGGATTTGTGTTCGGTTAGAGTATATGAACGAATCGTAACTTGGATCAGTAGCGTGGTTTACAAATCAGTTACCCGCAGGTGAAGATCATTGAGCATCGAGCTTTGCAGTATACAATACTTGTAAAAACTAACCTTCCAATTCTTTACGTGCACAACTGCGTTACTGTTACGAATGCAACTTTTAAGCCATTCATACGTGACAGTGGTTATAGGGCGTATCTCAATAATGAGTCATGATTAGGTAGAGCACAGCANCTTTTAAGCCATTCATACGTGACAGTGGTTATAGGGCGTATCTCAATAATGAGTCATGATTAGGTAGAGCACAGCAGTATAAGGTGAGGTTTATTAAACAAAAATCTTATACACTAACTATTTGCGCTGACTATTGATCGGGGGAGCTTAAATTGAATACCAAGATGCTTATTAATTATATCAAGATTTATTTTTACCTCACGCCATTACTAGTACAGTCTAATTGGAAAGTCCCCACCTTGTTCATGTTGCCGGAGGCTGTTTCTAGGAGGCGGTTAACGACGGCCGGACACACCCAGCTTCAGTGGTCTTCTCTCTGGTCGGGTCGACGACAAAAGACGCCGCTCCCAGTGTTACGCTGGCCTATATCGGGCGCGTTGTTTAATATATTTCGGCCCCGTTTACTGGCCGGTGGAGGGGGATTTCTGCAACTGTCTTTCACAAGGTGTTGTTGCAATCACACTCGTGCCCTGGTTTGAAGGTGTGATCAGGCAGGCCGTCCAGCTGAGGCCTGATCACATCATAACATCACACTATGTCAGAATGGGATAACGGCTTTCACAGTCATCCGAGTACTTTCGAAAATATTCCCTGGGAGAAAGTACCTGCTCACAATTATTTCCATTTCATCACGAATACGGGGTGGGAGTAATCTCAATAATGTTGGCAGTGAGTTAAGTAGCTCAATGACTCAATGTCTTGACAAAAGTGAAATGTTAAAAGTAGATGGTAATCAATTTTGTACCCTCGTATTTAACACCGTCACAAATGCCTTGGCGTGGCCAGACTCAGGTAGTACAGAAGTCCTTATTTAATTTTGCAAAGAAGGTAGATATATTTTCCTAGTTTAATTGCGATACTTCAAATAAAACAATACGTTTTATATTCTTACAATGTANAAGAAGGTAGATATATTTTCCTAGTTTAATTGCGATACTTCAAATAAAACAATACGTTTTATATTCTTACAATGTGACTGTTTATGACCTATGTTTTACATAAACTGTTCGCATTATCAATTGCAGTTTTATATAAAAAAAATACAATTAGGTTAAACAAGTAATAACGCCACTGAAATAACCGAAATCCACATGCATAGCTGTTCACAGTTAATTGAGCACTTTTGAAAGCGCTGCTCATCAACTTCCACTCCTCATTTGTAGCCTTATGCCCTATGTAACATTAACATTGATCACTTTATGCATACGCCTTCCAAGTAAAGTCGTGGAATTGTTACGAATGTAAAATTTTTTTCTAATAGTTATACAAATTCATAATGTAATGTGAATAAAACCAGAAATAATAACTCAAGTGGCCATAAATTTAAACATAAAACTCGCAATACCACGTCAAGTGTTAAGAACTATTTTTATTGTTTCGTTACAGAATTAACTCCTTTCAGTCGCATACACTCGCTGTCTCCTCGTCGCCTCGACGTTCGCTGTCCTCGTCCACTCCACTCGCACTCGGCGCAGAAGGCTGTGCAGTAACTGCCACCGTNTTCAGTCGCATACACTCGCTGTCTCCTCGTCGCCTCGACGTTCGCTGTCCTCGTCCACTCCACTCGCACTCGGCGCAGAAGGCTGTGCAGTAACTGCCACCGTAGGTGCTAGGAGGCGACATGATCGTTTCTAGGGAGTTACTCGCATCCCCTGTCATTCCTTTAAAGGGCCGCGTCTGAATGGTTTCTGTGAAGGGCCACACTTCCGCAGCTTTGTTGCAAACGCTGCTTAAGCCTGTCCATGTAATCTCTGTATATGCGCTCTACCGGGAACAGATAAGCACCACGATTAGTGGCCGCATGTCACGGCAGACTCGTAACAATACACAGTACCATGAGAATGATCGAAATTACATATATACATATATATGAACATATTGTATACATAGAACTGCTCATGTGATTCAAATATTTTTTACAGTGTTACTTGATTGGCGTTTAGTTATTAGCCAAAAAAAAATAATTTAAAAATTGAAAAATGTCCCTTTTGAGCCTTAAATGAGCAAAGCGGATTAGAGGCTCTTGACGTAAAGAGCCTCTTAATTCTCTGAGCAGTAAAAGCGGATTCGAGGTTCCGAGCCAGGTCCAACGGATAAGCGGACATGGTCCCCCCCACCTCCCACCATCCGCGCCAGTGTCCTTGACCTTGTGCCCATGACCTTGAATGTCATAGAACCCCCAAAAATCAGAAAGATTCTCAAAAAAATTTTTTTAATGCATATATTAAATTTTAAAAATATTCATGAAAAGGTTATTAAATACGTAATTATTAAAAATTATAGCAACATATTTTAAAATGTATTTTAAAAACTTGCATTTCCGGAGGTCCCCCAGGCACCACGTCCAGCAAACGACTGACCCCCTCCCCCTCCTTCAATTAATCACATTGTCTTAATTTTCCCCCCTCACCACTACACAGGCGGGGGGAATGTTGCCTTCGCGAGAGGTGCAAGCAGGCATTTGTTTGCAACTTCTTTATACATTCTCTTTCGCCTTCATGTAAAACTGCATTACACCTGGAATGTCCAGCGCCGGGCTCCATTGTTTGATACACGCTGTGCTTTGTTCGAAGCTCGGTGCCACAGAGTAAATGATAATACAGAGGTGAAATAGTCGCTTATTCCGCGCAAACTCCAGTTGCGCACGGGGCCGTAGTGGTTGAGCGGTTAGCCTGCTCGCCTCCC
>NQII01001349.1:72389-121236 GCA_002778355.1 Clitarchus hookeri
CCACTTGCATTCCGGCGCTGTTCCATATCCACCTCAAGAGACAAATCTATCCACTCACCACACGCAGGAGGGAAATCCGCCCAGTGGTACTGCCAGGTACATTTATTGGGAGATAGAAGTCCGAAAGGAGTATTGAATAAAATAGTTCGTACCTAGTCCTACAGAGCAGCTCTCGAAGCCGGACTGACACAATTCTCAATAGAATAGGTGGACTAGCTGCCCCATAGCCACCCATATTATTTTTTGTGCACATGCAACCTGCTAACAAAAAAAAAAAGTCAGACGATTTTCTTTATTGACGCGTTTGTAGACGGTCGTCATTTCTGCGCATGCGCGTTTCCATATTTTTTTTGTAAGCTTCGGGTTTCGGGAAATAACTTTGCCGAGTTCTACACAAAGTTTTTCCGGAGCCACTTAAATAAAAAAAAAATGTATCGTTTCTGCGGCAGTTAGGTTATCCATGTCACTTAGACCTACTCCTAAAATCGAATATTAGCGCTAGGCACCTGTGACATTTAGTAGTATTTAACATACACTGAAGAAGTTACGCATGCCACACTTGCAGAAATAACATGTTTGTACCCACAATTGTTACAAAAAGAACTTGGCCGAAAGGTAAGAGTCGCGGAATATACAAACTTTCGGTCGGGTACAAACCTCACGCCAGAAAAAAAAAAAGAATCTTTAGTAAATTTCTTTTGTTACACACAGTAAAACATCTACTTAACGAAAATTAACAGTTTTTTCGTAATCACTGTTTTTAAAATCGGAATTATAGGAAAAACTAATTAGCAAATTTACGGAGAGGTTTCACGACCTCACAGAAAGTTCTGTGAAATTTACGGAAAGTCAGTNGAAAAACTAATTAGCAAATTTACGGAGAGGTTTCACGACCTCACAGAAAGTTCTGTGAAATTTACGGAAAGTCAGTTATTGAAAAAGCAAGGTACCCTTAAATTTACGGAGAGTTCTGGAAAATTTTTACTAGCACTTTTTCGTAAAAATTACGGAAACTATTTTAACCGGTGAGACTAGTTCTTGCGTCAACGAGCACAGCCCGTAAATAAATTAAGCATGGATCGAAAATAAACTAAGCATTGTTCGAAAAAAGATTAAGAATAGTTAGAAAAGAGATTAAAAATAGTTAAAAAAGGAATTAATCCCATTCGCAATCGTTCAAATAGTACAACTTCAATATTTCGCTACCAACATTACTGCCCGTGTACCAGATTTTAACCTTGCTAGGAATGCAATGATATGGCGCGTGTGCGAGAGATAAATAGCTATTGAATCTCCGAGAATTATTTGAATGTGTAAGCTTAAAATATCGCATACACGCACTTGTAAAATAAGCTGAGTTCGTGTCATATTGATCTGATGGGTCACTTCAAGATATAAATAGGAACCGGAAAATTTCGCGAATTCATTTTGGGATAACCTAGACTTCAAACACATGTACATTTCTGTTATGTTTGCGATTGGTTCACAGTTTATTAGACACGCCCCTCGCGAACTCCGAGCCAATAACATACCTGCAAAGGAAACAAGCACCCGGATACCGTGCAACCTGATCTGAGATAAAACTGGCTTCTCAGAGATTGATGTAATGTATAGAATGTTGTGCATTTGCCTTGGTTATCCTCGGAACTTTCCAGACTACTGTGTTTCGTGGGGAGGGGTAGTCAGGCGTGTACAGGTATATATATACCCGGGGGTAGACGGAGGGAGCGCGTTCCCCGCCCCCTCTCTACTAGCACTTTTATCCTATCATAATAAAGAGCATGATTCCTATCCTCTGTCTCCTGTAACATTTTCTGTTAAACATGATAATGCATGAAGCAATTTTTAATTCTTTCCTGCCGAAAGGGTTTTTTTTTACGGTGACTATGCCGGTTTTTACCTTTCTCTTCTAATTATAGTTTAGCTATAATTACACTTCGGGAGGTTGTCATGGCCACAATCTGGCCATGGCAGCCCAATCCCTCTTTGCCGTGATGCATGTCTCCTTGCATGATACTCCCTTCCTTGTAGGCGTATGGGGCTTAGCCCTGAGACGCACTTAACTCCCGTCCCTACCGCGGGCTCATATAACACTTAGTTTTAGAGTAGTTAGTAATGGAGGGAGCTTTTCATGTTTCTGTGTTTGACGCCACGATATGCCGTTGGGAAAGAGATGCTACTAGAGCTAAAGCATAAATGTGAGACTTTAACTTTTCCTGAGAGAAATTGGGAGTTGGTTGTGTACCGGGGAGTTATCTTCAGGAAACAGTTACAGAGTTTGTAGGAATTACTAATATGACCTTAGGAATGAAGGAACTCGTGGGAACGTTTCGAGATGTGACCTCTCGGGAAAGTAGTAGTGTCAGGTCGGTTCTGGGACGCGAAGGAAGCTGTGCAGTGTAAAGATTTGCTGAGACAGCAGTCTTTTTGAAGTTGAGGAAGGGGTGTGTGAGAGACGTGAACCATCCGAACAGTAACAGCCTCGTGAGATGCTTGGTGAAGAGGGTATCCCCCGGCTATGGTTAGTAAGTGTGGTCCATCAGTGAAGCACTAACAACATCCGAAGATGTCGGCTCCAGGACTGATGAGATGCTGCGATGAAGGGGATATGCGATAGATGGGAAAGAGTGAAGGACCAAGCTTTTGATGTGTTTTCCTCTGGCGAGCCTCTCGTCCAGGGCCTGCACAAATTCATGAAAAGGTAATAGTAAAATATATTTGTGCACAACATTTTAAACGTATTTTGTTCGGGAGAAGCAAGTTGAATATTTTTAGAGTATTCTATGGAAATTTTAATGTTAGTTAATGTGTTTTTATGTATGTTGTAAAAGAGTTTGAGTGGGATTTCGGAAGAAAAGAATTAAAACCACAATTATACAGATAAAATTTATAAGAGTGCTAATTGCTTTCACACATCTACCAACCCGGGAAGGCTACATTGTGGGTCAAAAATCCTCTTCCCTTTTATGGCGTATTGTGTTGGAATTAACGCTTCCCATTCCTTTATTTTCCCAGATTTCTGTGGGGACGGGATCTGGAGGAGATTGTGATAGGAAGTTGAGGCGGATGTAGAGGTGGGGAGAACCCGCCAAGCCAATCAGAGCGACACTGTGCGTGTTGATACCGGATCATCCGAAACTTCCTGCAGACTTTGCGAAATGACGCAAGTCGCGGACGGAGGGTACCTGTGCTACGGCATGGCGTCCGACGCGACTACCTGTGAGCTCTGACGTCCACCTCCGAGATCCGGTCTCACTACGACCATGCACTTCATGGGACAAGCGTTGCCAAATTTAACCAGCGGTTCTGGCGCCATGTTGCGTTTCTTCCGCAATACGACGGCATTACGGATACCTACGATCACAGAATTTTTAGTTGCCAACCTAAAAGCACTGCGCTTCCCATTTAGAGTAGAATAAACCTTAAACAAGTCTAGCATATTGCACCAAAAGGACAGCGCATCGAATTCGTGCGCACTCAGTTTAATAATATTTTGCATGAGAACTATTTCTTACTAGGCATTACCAACACACTCATTTTCTCTCTGTTCTCACTCATATTAATTTAAAAAATAAATGTTCTAATAAATAAATAAAATGTAGGCAAAAGCTTAATTTAACCTGCAAAAGTAAGAAAATTTTATGTTAACGGAATAATAAAACTAATGTGATACATAGCATGTTTAGAAAACAACCAAACGCAGCACAAATGGTCTGATTCAAAAAGGGTGGAGGTACTGCGAATATGCTATACACGCCACAATTCAACGATACATCGATTATATCTAATGGCCCAAACCCAGATAAACAGTTCCTGATCATTACACGAACGACGCCAGATTTCATTGCCGACACTATCCGCCTGGTTCACGCACGTCTGTCCGATCAAGTGCTGTGATTTAAGGTAAGTCACTTCTATTACAGGTTGGGAAGATTAGTGTTAAATGTTTGACATAGGGAAAATTTTCGCTAGTAGGTAAGCGCTAGTATAGCATGTGTACCGGGTTCTCTTTATTTTATACCTTAAAATTCAAAATAGTTGCAATAATCATTAATAAAATATAAAATACTTTCGCAACTAAGTACAATCTTCCTCGTTTATTATTTTAGCAATTAAAATTTTTAATTAATAGTTACCTTTTGGAACACTGCGCACCTAGAGGCGGAAATTTTTCCTATGCCAATCTCTTCCATAAGAAAACGCGTTTTGTTCCGAACCTGTAGTAGAAGAAACATTACTTAAGGCCCTGGCCTACCTGGGCTTGAACTGCGTTACAGAATATTTGAAATACTAATTTTTCTACGAAACTATTTAAACGTGCGTCAACTGTGCTGATCTACGAAAGGAACACACACTTCAGACGAGGGCTGTTGAGTGCTTTCAAGACGTCACGCACATTAGAAACACAATTTCAGAGCATTCCAGAACGGCTAAAAACAGAATTTTCAAAGTGCTGTATCTCAAGATATACACGTCAGATACACACAAAACTACTCAAGGGCCCTACATTGAATCTTCCTACATACTTTCCACCAATAAAATAATAGGGTCACAGCTGAAAGTCCCATAGGTACATGCACAGCAACTAGAACACTGCACGTCTGTTCAGAGCATTGCGCTTAGCGGCGATGGCACACTTGATGCGCGTGGCAGTGTCGCCCTTATCGCTCCCGCGCTTCTCGTCCTCAAACGCGGAAAAAAAGCGCTAGGTGGTAGGTAGCCTTAAACCATTCTTAGGGAATCTTGATATTTGGAAAAAAATATCGATATTATTTTTATTGGTTATTTACGAACCTATCGTTTTACAAAACGATATATCGATAGAAAAATNCGCTAGGTGGTAGGTAGCCTTAAACCATTCTTAGGGAATCTTGATATTTGGAAAAAAATATCGATATTATTTTTATTGGTTATTTACGAACCTATCGTTTTACGAAACGATATATCGATAGAAAAATATTGATTTTCGGTACAGCGGAATCCGATATTTTATGTATGAAAGGACTTGACANAAACGATATATCGATAGAAAAATATTGATTTTCGGTACAGCGGAATCCGATATTTTATGTATGAAAGGACTTGACAAATGCAAAATTGCTTGGAATATTACATATTGATGACACGAAGCATTGCAGAAAGATGTGGCGCCTGTTCTTGGTGCATGTTGCCAAAGTTACATAGTAATTTTTTAATAAAGCCTGAATTTTTGTATTTAAAACAGAGCTTATTACAGAGCATTTTAAAAATATTTATTTCTAATACTTGGATAAAATATACTAATTTTGATAAAATATCTTTTAAATATATCGACAATTTATATCGATATATCGTTAAAATAATATCGTCAGTTAAGTCCTCTGCAGGGCGGTCCTTAGGCCCGGTTTACAAACTACGCAAGAAACGCAAGTACGCAAGAAACTAAAAGACGCAAATAGTAGAACGCACGTATTTCGAAGATACAGTTGATAAACTACGCAGGACGCAAGAACGCCACGCAAAAGTTAGTCAACTCTCAACTTCTTGCGTTTTTGCTTGCGCTTTGCGACTTCTAGATTTAGCAGTGATCGATTGCAAAATCGTTTTAAATTTGTACAGAAGGCTTTGATTATCAGTTACTATTATTTTATTTGCTTTTACGATGCATTTATGCTTACATATATGCGTTGAATGGTAAATAATGAGTATAACTATGTACTTATTAACATATTTTAGTATCTCTGTCTTACTGAGAAAATTTAATAGTGTTCCTAGAATTTCGTTATTTAGGCTTTTAAAAAGTCTATGCCAGTAACTTAACAAACTCAAAATGTAAAATGAAAAAAAAAAAAAATATATATTTACAGATATGTTTGAGAAAAGGAAAAATATGTTTGTTGCGTAGGAAAGTGCGACACGTAGGAGAGGGCCTCACGCCTGGGAAAAGTTTTTTATTCAATTAAAATATTTAAATGTAATTATTATTAGTTTTATCGTGAGTTATATATTTCACAATAAATTATATATATTAAAAAAATGTTTTATCAATAAAGTGTGAGGCGCGAGGCGTGGGCGATCGAGAGCAGAGCATATTGTTGGGACGGAGCTGGTCTTCTGCAATCGTTGACGTCTCTGTACGACGATTGGTTTGAAATGATTCGCTGGTCCCAGTTTTTTTTTACGTTCTTGGGCCAATCAGAATGACTCCTGAGGCCGGTACTTCCACGACTTTTTCCACTGACGGTGGTGACGCCTACAGAGGACGGAGGGCACGATTCACCGACGAGAAATCTATGACGGAATACCCGAATCTATGGGTCCCTACGATATTGGAACGTTATTTGTGACAGTAAATATTCGTGCAGTGTTTGTGCATTTGCTACTTAGTCCAATCACGGTTACTTCCAACTTCCCCGAAGCCCTGCTAAAGTTCTACTTCCAGGATATTCCTCCGCCTCACGCAAACAAAGCATAACCAAGTCTAGAAAATTACACCAAAGGGACCGAGTACCGCATTCGTACGCACTGAGTGTAATAATATTTTGCATGATAACTATTTCTTACTAGGCATTACCAACATACTTATTATCTCGCTGTTTTTATTTACGTTAATTGTAAATTAAATATTAGAATTAACACTTCATACACGGGGGGATTTTTCAAAGGTTTGATTAAAAAATCGTGAAGATACCGCGAATAGAGTATAAAGCGTCCTTCTGGCATGTTCACTGGTAAAGCGAAGGGGTGAGTCTTGATCTCATTTAGTAGTTTGTTTTTATTTGTCATTGCTTTGATAAATTTTTTTAAACAGGAAATTATGTAATATGTAGCATATTCGCACGGTTACGATTTTTTTTTGTTCAACGTTTGTTAATGGGAAACAGCGCGCACTTAACCCATTTGAACGCACGCGTGGGAACCAATGTTTGGCAACGCCGCGCGCGAGTGGTACTTGGAAAAGAATTGAAAGGGGGAAGGGAGAAGCACACGACTGCGCGCGCGCTCCCAAGCGGCGGACGGCCGTACTGCCCGCGGGTTGGCGGGACGAGCACGCAGACAGCGGCCGACCACAGCAGCGCTCGCTTCGCTCGGAGAAGCAGCGTTCAGTTCGCCTCTCGCGGCAACCCATTCCAGTTACTCACACGCGGTTCTTGTTCAAGCCACAGGGTCGAGGGCGGTTGTACGTAACACCGCAGCTGCAGCGTTAACAACAGGTCGACAGCTGTCGCCCGCCTTTCAGCCGGCAATCGTTCTCACTTCTTTGGGGCTTTTGTTTTGTTCTTCGCCTCTCACAGCCGGCTCGTAGTTTTATTTTTATTAGAACGTAAAAAAGGCCGATATTTTGTTACTCAGTTTTTTTTTTATTTTCCGCGTGCAACGAAGAAGACCAAGCCATCAATCATTCAGCGACAGGCGTCTTTTCCAACCANGCTGCAGCGTTAACAACAGGTCGACAGCTGTCGCCCGCCTTTCAGCCGGCAATCGTTCTCACTTCTTTGGGGCTTCTGTTTTGTTCTTCGCCTCTCACAGCCGGCTCGTAGTTTTATTTTTATTAGAACGTAAAAAAGGCCGATATTTTGTTACTCAGTTTTTTTTTTTATTTTCCGCGTGCAACGAAGAAGACCAAGCCATCAATCATTCAGCGACAGGCGTCTTTTCCAACCANTTTTTTTTTTATTTTCCGCGTGCAACGAAGAAGACCAAGCCATCAATCATTCAGCGACAGGCGTCTTTTCCAACCAGCCCGGTGGCTACCAACGGCAACAATTCCTCCATCATCAAAGTAAGATAAGTTTCAACTCTATTCTATTTTACGTCGCTGTAATTTTATATACAGTTTTGCATGCTGCATCACCTTCACTGTGTCATAGTAGTGTTTTTTTTAAACGTGTCGTGTTGCTGTTTTAGTGGTAGGTCTAGTGTTATTTAAATATTAAAAATATCGTAAGATGTCAGTTTTATAATATTTAATTTACGCGAATCATAATGAAACTGANTGTTATTTAAATATTAAAAATATCGTAAGATGTCAGTTTTATAATATTTAATTTACGCGAATCATAATGAAACTGAAAGACGGTAAACACAATTTTATTGTCGCGTGAAATTTAGGGTGTCTAATCATCTTATTATTATTGGCCATATCATTATGTATACTATGCTGTAATGCCAAGTTTCAGATAACACCTTATTTGAATTTTTTGTAGATATCTTTACTTTAACTAATTTAGACTAAGCACCCTTTGCGCTATCACTATTCTTCCACGAAATTTTACTAATGTTCTGAAGCTCCTGAAGTCATAGTTTCCATGTATTTTACGTTACATATTTTAAAATAATTTGTCAATTCATGTGACCACGTGACGAGGAAAAAAATATTCACCAAAACAACATAAATTTGGCTAACACTTTCATGTTGCTTCGCCGTCACATGTTGCCCAATTATAACGCTTATTTTGTTTTAGGACACATTTCCCATAGTCAGTATTTGAGAAATACGTAGTAACAATTATTGCTTTCATGTTGCCTCCCTTGGTTGCACCAGAAACTTTTCGCACCATGNGTTTTAGGACACATTTCCCATAGTCAGTATTTGAGAAATACGTAGTAACAATTATTGCTTTCATGTTGCCTCCCTTATACGNGAAATACGTAGTAACAATTATTGCTTTCATGTTGCCTCCCTTGGTTGCACCAGAAACTTTTCGCACCATGTTATCGTAAACGTACAATCGCTTGGCGTTTTCAGAACTTATTTCCGTTGACTAAGGGTTACTGGTAGGCCTATTTCCTTTCCATGCAAATTATTCAAATCACCAGCTGACAGTTCCCATTCGATCCATGTCAACTGCCTGACCGTATCTCACGGAATTAGGGTGGAGTATCGGTTGTGGTAATCATAGTGAAGGATGATCGATAGTAGATGTCTTTTGAGGTGGAAAAAGAGGAATGACACACAGAAATCGCCTTTCTGTTTTCGACATATCTTCTTTCTATTTGGGTGCAAGAGAATGCCAAATGACTGAGGAAGTGTTCTTTAAGGACAGTTCATAGTTTCATTGTGTTTCAATTCGTAAGTCAGTGATTATTACTTGCGATAGCATGGCAACGTCCAAATTCTAAATTAAAAAATAAAATGTTTAATGTTCACAAAATTTCGTAATAAACATCTTCAAAATGCCCCAATTGCTAATTCACTATTAAATGTTAACGACTGTTATAATTTTAGTTAATATAATAAACGTTTATGTCTAACTTTATGTGTTTGCTATTTAAAACGTTTATTGAAACAACACACGTTGATTTATTTCAGGGAAATTTATTTTCATACGAAAGAGAGTATTTTTAAGGTTAAACTACCGTGATCATGATTTGGCAATTTCATGTTTAGAAAATTCATCATTTTTGAAAGCTTAGGACAAAATTACGAGATCTGCCTTTACGTAAACAAAATAAAATCAAGTGGCTTCTTAAAAAGCACTGTCTTTCAAGTCTAACGAGATCTGAGTCCCGGGGGAAAAAAATATTTATTTCTGATGATAACTTTCCTGAACAACAAACCGAAACATGATTGCGTACTGATGCAAGAAATATATTATGTTTCATCTGTTGGCTATTCTTAACTTCATGCTGGTTAAAACATGCAATTTTTCACGCATTACAATTATTGTGTAGCGTTGTTATTTATTGTTTGCAATTTTTTAGTCGTCTGTATTTTGCCATGAAATTTAACGACTTTTAAAAAACTGTTAAATATCTGTATAAAAATAATGCCGAAGTCGTCATTGTGTTTACCCTAAGGCCATACCCTGCCATAATGAATGATAGTTCTACTGCAGTGAAATTCAAACATTTTATTAATTATGTTTTGTGATAGTAATTTACTTTTGACTAATTACGTAACCAACTAATGAGTTCATTGGAATTAAAAATCTGCAAATAAATAATTAATAGGTTTTTATTGAAAGAAAATATAGCGTTTTAAGAGCAGCGGTTGCCGCCGTTCTAGCTCATTCGAAGCAAATACTCAGCATCGCAGGTGATAAGATCTAACACAGGAGAATCCACGAATCTTAGCAACTTAATGCATCCCACTCATGTTGAGACAGTTCATGCTCTTGCTGCGCAAATAGTTGAACTCGCATTCCACTGAGAATTAAGTGCGTGCGACCAAATCACGGTGACGTAGTNGCTCTTGCTGCGCAAATAGTTGAACTCGCATTCCACTGAGAATTAAGTGCGTGCGACCAAATCACGGTGACGTAGTGCTGGCCGCAAATACAACCACGTCACTCACGAACGCGTTGGAAACAGCCTCTCATCGTCGTTCTTAAAAAACGGCGAGCGAAAAGTTAATCTTGTGAAACGCCGTGCGAGCTCTACGCCCGCGAGTCTCAGGCAAGCGCTTCTCTAACCCGGAAACAAAACCCTACTTTAATTAAGGGCGTTTGATAAAAAAAAAAAAAAAATCATTTCGTAAGTGTATCGAACACTGTTCAGCTTGTACGCATTATTTGTGGTAACATTTTACTAGAACGAAAAGAATGTACACTTTATAGTTTGAAATAATTTAATGTCAAATCCCAATTTTTTTCTGTTCTGCTACATTCATAATAATAAATACTAACTAAGTTGTACGAATGCAAAAATTTACAACGTAAACCAATGCTGTGGGTTACCGAATTATATATATGTAATCACCAAATATCAGTTCGTGCATTAAAAAAAAACTTACAAATATGCAAAAATTGCTTTATATTCACATTTTTTTTTTCATTTATATGGTCTGTTATTTGGTGATCATATGTGTCAGGTGATAACCCACCGCATCAGTTCACTTTGAAAATGTTTTATTTGTACAACTTAGTTAGTATTTGTCATTATGGCTGCAGCAAAACAGGAAATTTTGGATTCGACATCAAATTATTAAAAAATTACAAAATGTAAACAATTTTATTTGAGGAAAATAGCATTAGAGTATATACGATGCGTACAAGTTGAACAATGTTTGGTACAAGTATAAAATTATTAATTTTTTTGGTATCCGACATCTTTAAGGTAGTAGAAATCTTACAAACGGGAAATAATTGCGGATAAAACGCTGTCACCTGTATGAGGCCGTCACTCTGCTGAGGAAAATCATAGAGGGGAAAAAGTCGTAGATAAATACAAACATATAGGATCTTAAGACTCGGGCATCGCTAACGGCATTAATAACCTAACACTGCCGTTCTCAGCGATCACTTCATGGTCAACATAAATGTTGGCATTACAGTTTCGGTTGACTGTAAACACTCCATTAAATGTTTTTTCTCTTTTCTTTTGAGCGCTTTCTTACTTAGATTATCATCAGAGCATCAAACCAGTTAAGAAAGAAATGATTAGCCAACTTTCCTCAGGGATATTTTCCTCTGGAACTGACACCGTTTGCTATGATACAGCTNTAAGAAAGAAATGATTAGCCAACTTTCCTCAGGGATATTTTCCTCTGGAACTGACACCGTTTGCTATGATACAGCTAAAATTTTGTTAGGATTCAAACTTGAAATCTTGTGAAATTTTGGTAAATGATAGAGGAGTTGGTAAATTTATAAAATGGTAATAAATTCATTTAAATAGTCGAAGCAATAATAAAATGCTCCAGGTAAAAATTATGAGAAGTAAAAATTAAATATATTGTTATACATTTTTTAATATAGTAACTCCCCTTATTTANTAAGAAAGAAATGATTAGCCAACTTTCCTCAGGGATATTTTCCTCTGGAACTGACACCGTTTGCTATGATACAGCAAAAATTTTGTTAGGATTCAAACTTGAAATCTTGTGAAATTTTGGTAAATGATAGAGGAGTTGGTAAATTTATAAAATGGTAATAAATTCATTTAAATAGTCGAAGCAATAATAAAATGTTCCAGGTAAAAATTATGAGAAGTAAAAATTAAATATATTGTTATACATTTTTTAATATAGTAACTCCCCTTATTTANTCCAGGTAAAAATTATGAGAAGTAAAAATTAAATATATTGTTATACATTTTTTAATATAGTAACTCCCCTTATTTAGTGAGTCTGTAACCACATGAATACTTTTGTAATGAAATATCACAACATTTAAAAAATTCAATTTTATTAAATTGGGAAGAGGGAACAGTCGCACTTGCGCGTAAATATAACGTACATTAAAAAAAAGTTCAGTATTGGTTCGTGTTAATTAAATTAGTATATCTTTACAGCATCAGTGAAAAATATGCAATATTTAAACTGCAGAATATTAAATTATATTTCCTATTACAAATAAAAATCACACAATCGACAATCTAACACAGGATTCGAACTCGTAACCGTGTTGTGTTAAGACATTGCCTTAGAAAATATTGTCTTGTATGTCACCAATTAAATGAAAGTTGATTAAAGTGAAAAACAGTAATTAATAAAATCTTTCTTTGTTTTCCTTTTTTTGAGCTTATCTCTACTTTGCAATATATTGCGAATTACCAAATTCAGAGTAAAAAATGCAGCTCTTTACACGTACATGTCGCATGCTGACATAGTTTAAAACTATTTTGCCAGGAGTTTCTTTCTGACTCAGAACTAACAAAATAGTTTTTGTCGTGTCCGAGGTCACAGGCCAAGGCATTATGGCTGGTCCATGGTTAATCATTTTTGAGATCAACTATATGACATGGGCGGACAACCTATAAGCCGGGTACTCTTGTGAGGCGGAAGTATGTTATAGGGTCTCATAACACTACAATATAGTTATACAACAGTACTCTGCTGTATGTACTTTNGTGAGGCGGAAGTATGTTATAGGGTCTCATAACACTACAATATAGTTATACAACAGTACTCTGCTGTATGTACTTCGTGCCGTCTGCACAGTTAAGAATTCTTTGGAAACCAGTTGCCAAGGATTTTCTTGCTACTCTGTAGTTTAAATATTGCATATTTACAACACATTATTTAAAAAAAAAGTACAAAAATGTTTATGTAGCTCGATAACTAAAATAAACTTGAAGTCTAAAATATTTACGTGTTAAAATTCAACATTAGTTTTACACACTCCGCACTAAGGTTTTGTGCAATTTACTCTAAGTTATATGTAGTGTTGCAAATATATATCTAGCAACTAGTTTCCAAGGAATTCCTTGGTACAAATACAAAAATATGTTCGCAGTGCACACTACTGCATGTGTTTCCACGTCGTTCCCGTTGCACCCTCTATACCGTTCGTTATCACAAAGTACTCAAGAATACAGAGGTGAAATAGCTGCTTATCCCTTTCATTCCCAGTGTAGACAATTTGCCACATGTTACATAGGGAGATTATATCTGATCGGTACTGTACTCTGCAAGATTCGGGGCTTAACGGTCTCGCCTGGGGNACATGTTACATAGGGAGATTATATCTGATCGGTACTGTACTCTGCAAGATTCGGGGCTTAACGGTCTCGCCTGGGGGTATCTGACCTGTAACCCGTGACACTGATCCACGTTATGACTGCTTCATACCTCCGACCAATAAACACAATGTCTGAAGCTCATTGGTTGTATTGGCGTGGCATGTTCTTTGTCAACTTAGGTACATGTTTTCCGGAACATGCCCGGCTCTCCGCAACGCCGCCCCTCCTGTACCTGATCCCTAGGGTATAACAGGAGACAACTGTCAGAGTCTAACAACCATGACTTGGACATTTCATAGTTCCGGTACCACCACCAAGGGCCTCTAGGAAAACATGTCCCTCCACCTGATTTCCCAACTACAATCAAGCTTCTCAGGCCTGAGCGCATTTCCGCTCTGAGCGGAAATACGGTTATCCGCACGGGGAGTTCCACACTGTGGGTTTTCCACCTCCGAAGAGGGAGACGCCAAACTGCCTTCAGCAACTTCGGACCTGACGTAAGGACCAGTCCCTTGTCAAGGGTGGAGTTGAGAACCGAGCTGAGGGACGGAGCCACATGCGTGCAGTCACGTGCCACGTGCACACGCGAACCACGTAGCATGAACCCAGTCGTATCCCGTGAAGGACCACCTAGCAGGGTGGTGTACTCCAAGGCACGACTTAGAGGGTTCCTACCCCCGGGAACTCTCTTTCTCGCCCTGGTGGACGAAGTCCTCATTCCTTCAGGCTAGCAACACCCCGAGTATTAACACGCTCAGGTTACCATTTCTGTTACCCCGTCACGGCTGACCCAGATTGAAACACAGCATCACAAAATTCGGAACACCAGAAATCTAAAATTAACGTGGGAATGAGAGGGTCATGCCACGAGCTCCAGCGTAACACGCCGTCGAAATGTTGGAACGCCGTTCGCCAATCAGCGTCTGGCAACATACGTGGCGTGCGGGCAGCCCAGCAAGTAAGGAACATTTCCCAGCGTGCAGTAGCCAATCAGGCAGAAGGCCCGTTACTCAGAGCATCGCTCAGCCAATCAGGGGATGGGTACGCCCATATCAGAGGAACCGCCACGCCATTTATTTTCTTTGTATTTATCTACTCTGAGCCGTTATCAGATTGCCAGCGAAAGAAATGCGCTCTTGTAGGTACACTGTAAAGTAAGCACTTTTGAAAGTCCTCTCATTTGGAACAATAGTCAATAAATATATTTTATTTTAGCTTTAGAGGTTAACTTCCGAGTGCGGTGGAATATACACACTGTGTATATTACTTACATGGCAATGTTTATTTTAGGAGGTTNGAGGTTAACTTCCGAGTGCGGTGGAATATACACACTGTGTATATTACTTACATGGCAATGTTTATTTTAGGAGGTTGTTGAAGGATAAGAAATGGCTTAAAGGAAAAAGTAACTAGTGCCTCAAAAGTGTCCACTTTACCATGAACAGCCTATAGTTAAGTTGTGAACGGAGGCAACACGAACGAACCACGTAAAAAACCAGTTTCTCTGGCGGCTCGGCGACTATCATGAAGGGGGAGAAAACGGGGGAACCACACCCGTCCTTGCAGACGCGACGCTCTGCGAGGGCCAGTCCCACGAAGCGTCCCCACAGCATCAGGGAAATTTCGCGAATTTATTTTAGGACACGCTAGGCTTCAAAAATCTGTACGTTCATCTTATGTTTGTAATTAGACCACAGTTTATTATACACGCCCAGTTTAGCTCTGGGCCAATAACAGACCTGCAAGGAAACAAGGACCGGATTTAGGGATGTTGATATCGGCGAAAAAAATATCGATCTTGTTTATATCGATTATTTATAAAAGTATCGTTTTATGAAACGATATATCGAAAGAAAACCATAGATTTTCGGTAAATTGAAATCTAATATTTTATGCATTAAAGGACTTGACAAATGTAAAATTGCTTGACATATTACATATTGAGGACATATTGAGGTATTGCAGAAAGATGTGTCAGTTTTTGGTAACCATAGTATTTTTTTTCTTTTAATTTTTGTATTTAAATCAATCATTATTAAAATACAATTTTAAAAATATTTATCTCCGTTACCTGGGAAAAAAGATATTTATTTCGATAAAATATCGTTGAAATATGTCGACGATTTATATCGACATATCGTTGATATAATATCGTAATTTAGATGTATGGGTATTTTTTCAACATCCATACGAGTTCCGTGCCACCTGGTCTGAGTTAANCTACGAATTCCGTGCCACCTGGTCTGAGTTAAAACTTTTTAAACACTGGAGCAGCAACCAATGAATAGTAAATTGAGGCTGGAAAATACATAGGTCCGTGGAGTCTAGCCTACAGGAGGTTTAAAACTAGAAATTTCCCTATCCAAAAATCTAGATAGTCACAAAGTGAATTATTTGAGATACTGCGGTATTACAATTATGTAAAAATGTTAGCAATATTTATAATGTCGAAATTTGTACAAGCGACATTTTAGATATACTGCCATCGATACATTTCAACGATTTAATTAATAAACGGCATTTTCGATCTGTCGGCGTGTCGCTATCGGTTTTAAATACCTTATGAAAAAATTTCATCACATATGGTTACAATGCATCGAAACGACATTGAACAGTAAATAACGTATAGCCCTACTGGTGTGGGTGGTTTGTCAGTACGACGTTACCGGAACCTTTCAAACAGCAGTGAACGCCTCGTTTATTCGAAGATCCGGACGAGAATATTCAAAAATACGTATGCAAATTTGTTGTCTGTAACGCGACTCTTAGTACCGACAAAATGCTTGCGTTGCGAGCAGAATGGAAGAACGTTTTTTTTTTACGATCAGCGTCTAGATACGATTTTTCAATCATGTAGCTCATTATATAGGAACATTTTACAGTCCGACGTATACGTTTAGACACACAAGATCCGTTATCTACGGCCACACGCATATTGATTAAAACAAGATAAATGTTGGGATGGTCCAACAAAATAACTTCACCAACGGCCAAAAAAAAATGCATAGATTTGCTTCAATCAAATATCTTGTGAGGCAGATTTAAAACAATGCAGTTTCGTTGACTCAGAATTGCATTTTGTAATATGAATGAGGGAGTGAAGAGATTCGGGCGGCTCTTAACATCGAGGTCTTGAGAGCCGATGAGGGTCAAGTGAGATCAGTATGGAGCAGCGCCGGAATGAAAGGACGGGGGAAACGGGAGATCCCGGAGAAAACCCACCGACCAGCGGCACGATTCCTACATGCGAAAATCCGGGAGTGACCCCGCCGGAAATCTAACCTGGTTTGCCTAGGCGGGAGGCGAGTAGTCCAACCACTACAGCACCGCGGCCCCTTTGTTTCACTTTTGTTTCCTTTCGATTTTTCAAAATCAACAAAATAGTTGGTAATTGTGGTAGCTATGGGTACATACTTAACTACTCACGCAAAAACAAGATTTATCTAGCCCAAACAAACTTTACTCTGTGTGTATGCGCGCTTACACCGAGAGGGCCCCACCGCCGGTCTGGGGTGCGGGAGGTTCTGGGTTCGAATCCCAGGTAAGGCATGGGTGTTTAAGTTTGGTTATACGTTAGATTAGAAGCCGTCCCCTGATAGTCTTCAGTCATAACACCGGGGGACGTTTTCAACCCAATGCAATCCAACCAAAGAGACCGTCGTGCTTTACCACTTCAATAGTAAACCTGACAATCTGAAAGTTGTAAGCTGTTCACGGCAAATCGAGCACTTTTGAAAGCCCTACTTAATATCTAGTATGCGCATTGTGTAGTTTTCTAGTCCATAATATGTACAATTAATATTAACATTAGCGTGATCACTTTATTCATGCGTCGGTCAAGCGAAACTGCAAAATTATTAGGTAAATGATGTTTTATAAATTTGCTTATTATTACTCTTATGTGCATTAAAAAACAGCAAACAAAATAAATAATTTCGGTATTCACAAATATTTACCTAACAGTTTTAATTCCATCGTNGAGGTTAACTTCCGAGTGCGGTGGAATATACACACTGTGTATATTACTTACATGGCAATGTTTATTTTAGGAGGTGGTTGAAGGATAAGAAATGGCTTAAAGGAAAAAGTAACTAGTGCCTCAAAAGTG
Source organism: Clitarchus hookeri (assembly GCA_002778355.1). Lineage (NCBI taxonomy): Eukaryota > Metazoa > Arthropoda > Insecta > Phasmatodea > Phasmatidae > Clitarchus > Clitarchus hookeri. The sequence goes on from NQII01001349.1 coordinate 89,881, forward strand.
TCCACTTTACCATGAACAGCCTATAGCTAAGTTGTGAACGGAGGCAACACGAACGAACCACGTAAAAAACCAGTTTCTCTGGCGGCTCGGCGACTATCATGAAGGGGGAGAAAACGGGGGAACCACACCCGTCCTTGCAGACGCGACGCTCTGCGAGGGCCAGTCCCACGAAGCGTCCCCACAGCATCAGGGAAATTTCGCGAATTTATTTTAGGACACGCTAGGCTTCAAAAATCTGTACGTTCATCTTATGTTTGTAATTAGACCACAGTTTATTATACACGCCCAGTTTAGCTCTGGGCCAATAACAGACCTGCAAGGAAACAAGGACCGGATTTAGGGATGTTGATATCGGCGAAAAAAATATCGATCTTGTTTATATCGATTATTTATAAAAGTATCGTTTTATGAAACGATATATCGAAAGAAAACCATAGATTTTCGGTAAATTGAAATCTAATATTTTATGCATTAAAGGACTTGAAAAATGTAAAATTGCTTGAAATATTACGTATTGAGGACACATTGAGGCATTGCAGAAAGATGTCAGTTTTTGGTAACCATAGTATTTTTTTCTTTCAATTTTTGTATTCAAATCAGAGATTATTAAAATAGCATTTTAAAAATATTTGTCTCCGTTACCTGGAAAAAAAGATATTGATTTCGATAAAATATCGTTGAAATATGTCGACGATTTATATCGACATATCGTTGATATAATATCGTAATTTAGATGTATGGGTATTTTTTCAACATCCATACGAGTTCCGTGCCACCTGGTCTGAGTTAAAACTTTTTAAACACTGGGGCAGCAACCAATGAACAGTAAATTGAGGCTGGAAAATACATAGGTCCATGGAGTCTAGCCTACAGGAGGTTTAAAACTAGAAATTTCCCTGTCCAAAAATCTAGATGATCACAAAGTGAATTATTTGAGATACTACGGTATTACAATTAAAATAAAAAAGTTAGCAATATTTATAATGTCGAAATTTCTACAAGCGACATTTGAGATATACTGCCATCGATACATTTCAACGATTTAATTAATAAACGGCATTTTCGATCTGTCGGCGTGTCGCTATCGGTTTTAAATACCTTATGAAAAAATTTCATCACATATGGTTACAATGCATCGAAACGACATTGAACAGTAAATAACGTATAGCCCTACTGGTGTGGGTGGTTTGTCAGTACGACGTTACCGGAACCTTTCAAACAGCAGTGAACGCCTCGTTTATTCGAAGATCCNGGTTTGTCAGTACGACGTTACCGGAACCTTTCAAACAGCAGTCAACGCCTCGTTTATTCGAAGATCCAGACGAGAATATTCAAAAATACATATGCAAATTTGTCGTCTGTAACGCGACTCTTAGTACCGACAAAATAGCTTGCGTTGCGAGCAGATTGGAAGAACGTTTTTTTTTTTTACGATCAGCGTCTGGATACGAATATATAGGAACATTTTACAGCCCGACATAAACGTTTGGACACACAAGACCCGTTATCTAGGGCCACATGCATATTGATTAAAATGAGAAATGTTAGGATGGTTCACCAAAATAACTGTTTACCAACGGCCAAAAAAATGTGTAGATTTGCTTCAACCAAATATCTTGTGAGGCAGATTTAAAACAATGCCGTTTCGTTGACTCAGATGTGTATTTTGTTATATGAATGAGGGAGTGAAGAGATTCGGGCGGCTCTTAACATCGAGGTCTTGAGAGCCGATGAGGGTCAAGTGAGATCAGTATGGAGCAGCGCCGGAATGAAAGGACGAGGAAAACGGGAGATCCCGGAGAAAACCCACCGACCAGCGGCACGATTCCTACATGCGAAAATCCGGGAGTGACCCCGCCGGAAATCTAACCTGGTTTGCTTAGGCGGGAGGCGATTAGTCCAACCACTATAGCACCGCGGCCTCTTTGTTTCACTTTTGTTTCCTTTCGATTTTTCAAAATCAACAAAATAGTTGGTAAGTGTAGTAGCTATGGGTACATACTGAACTACTTACGCAAAAACAAGATTTATCTAGCCCAAACAAACTTTATTCTGTGTGTATGTGTGCTTACACCAAGAGGGCCCTACCGCCGGTCTGGGGTGTGGGAGGTTCTGGGTTCGAATCCCAGGTAAGGCATGGGTGTTTAAGTTAGGTTATGCGTTAGTTTAGAAGCCGTCCCCTGATAAGCCTTCAGGCATAACACAGGGGGACGTTTTCAACCCAATGCAATCCAACCAAGAGAGACCGTCGTGCTTTGCCACTTCAATAGTAAACCTGACGATCTGAAAGTTGTAAGCTGCTCACGGCAAATCGAGCACTTTTGAAAGCCCTACTTAATATTTAGTATGCGCATTGTGTAGTCTTCTAGTCCATAATATGTACAATTAATATTGCCATTAGCGTGATCACTTTATTCATGCGTCGGTCAAGCGAAACTGCGAAATTATTAGGTAAATGATGTTTTATAAATTTGCTTATTATTACTCTTATATGCATTAAAAAACAGCAAACAAAATAAATAATTTCGGTATTCACAAATATTTACCTAACAGTTTTAATTCCATCGTTACTAACTTTACTGGGCGCATACTAGTCAGTGTGTCCGTTAGAATATATGCAGGCAGGGGCAGTATAAGGTTTCAAAGGTTAATTTCTAAAATTGTTGACTTTACCTTGAACCATATATACGCTGGGTCATAATTAACCCATTAAAGATACAGTGTACACGATTGTGTACATTACGCACATGTAGGTAATTTTTGATCTGTGCTGCACACTGCGAAGCTAGGTGACCAATGTTCTTACCTGGGGCAAATGATTTGCAAACCGTCTTACTGGACCAGGTCGTAAGTGGTTAATGTGACTGTAGCCGAACATATAGCCTACATTTTATAATAGTTAAAAAATTATTCAAAAAATTTTGTTTTGTGGTATTTATTAGGAAAGTCTAAACGATAAAACGGTAACGATGTTTCTTTGTTCCTTTTTCGTTTTTGTTATATTTCAATCACATGTTCTTGTGTAAGTATTATGCACCCATAAACTTTAAAAATGTAAAATGCTAATGGATTTACTGAAAAAAATAGCAACTAACCTCGTAGCCTCTTTTTTTTTGGTTCCGTGACCATATTTTACTAGTTATAATCACTTTGGATGTAGTAGATTTATCTACTAGTATACTGACACAGCTGCCCTGTTTCGGCAATCATTTCTGTTCGCCCAAACGGGATTTGACTGAGTAAAGTCACTACTAAAACTGATACCAAACAGGAGTGAAATTATGAACACGTACATCGGAGTTGGACAGCAAATAAGTACGTTTCCATTTTGTAACAGCTATGCTTATTGTGCAACAAAGAAACATAGAAATCAAAATCTGGAGTTGTATTATAAATTGTAATTTATTGGCAGTTTATTGTAATAAATAGTAAGATTTATAACAATAGCAAAAATCATAGTCAACATATGATAATTACTGTACGTAAAACAATATTGTAACAGTGATGTTTTCATATTTATCGCTCGTCCTTTGTTCCATACTTCAACCAATCGCCTGACCGGATCGAGTGCTGGTCACACACCATCCGCTATCCTAGTTTACTCTACATTCGCCTATGTTTACGCTTTGGTGACCGTCGAAAACTCTAGTCTAAACGGGCATTTGCCGTAGGTCGGCCTATTGTTCCGTGTTTGCTTCGTGTTGCCTCGAATGGTGAGTCCAATACCGATCCGTGTGACCTGAAATAGTTGTTTGAACAGAGTGAGTATTGTTTTGTATAGCCATAATTGACTTCAAATGGCTACATTCGACATATTACAGGCGATACGATTGAAAAACATATGCATCAGTGCAAGAAAAAAGTCTCTTTTAAAAACATGCATATATTATAATCCGTTAAAGCCACGTTTACACCAAGCTGTAACTTAACTTTATCATGCTATTTAGTTTATTTTGTAACGTCATTTATGACGGTCTTAATGATGTCAAACATTTGTTCTTAATTACTTTATCGTTAGAACACATTTAGGCATGTAAGTATTTCCTAAGTTAGGCTATAACTTATTTCTTCTACCATTATTATTTTGTTAACATGGATGCATACTTGACAACCAAAAATATTAAAATTTACTTCTGATGATATCTGGTTTTATATTATATATCAGTGCTGTCAAAACAGATTCTACACATTATTTGATAGACGCAGTCACGATGTGTCAATAAGCTCTCAAATGTGTTTAAAAATAAGTTAGCAATGCTGCCAACATGAATTTATAAGGAGTTTTAATATTCACTTACTTTGCAGCTATATTGTCTTTTTTTTTTTTTTTGTAATTACGGTACTTGGAGAGTAGACAATCTCATGATATTGGATCATGTTTATACATTTTTTTTACAGTAAATATTGGGTTTTGTGTCTGCCACCTGAAGGAACGGGGTCGCGGCCCACTAGTTCGTAATCTTCGTTAAGTTCAGCTGTCGGATCGCAGTGGGCAGCTATCTTGTCTCCGATAGTATTGGTAGCACATCCATACCAGTGGTGTGCCGCCATCATTATTACAGCCTGTGGAAAACATCAGAGGCCTCCTTTGCCAGGTGGATCGATTACCCGCGTCTTATAGAGGCAGGGGTACTAAATAATGGTGTCCCCCTTTTGCCCAGGCAATTTCCTGTCCTTAGATTCATTTCGTTCGCTAGGTAATTGAAGATGTAGACGAAGAACGTATCCAACGAACCGCCAAAGGGCCCTCTGGGCGATGGGCTGGTAGAATCGTGTGAAGTACACCGGGCTGGCCCCGATGAAGGAGAATAACAGTAATTAGTTAACATCCTAGTTATGGTTTTCATTCATTAATTGAATTATAGACGCATTGCCTCGGTACCCATAGTGTAATTCTGCTCGTTAGTCGATTCATTCGTATTCCGTTAGCATGGTCGCGGTGTCCTCTTTATTCGTTCACTCTCCGAACTAACGCGTGTGTTGGCTTGGAAATGTTAGGGGGGCGGGGGAGTATTTTGCTGCTAAAACTTATTTTGTGTGACATGAAGTCTAGTTCTGTATTCCTTATACAAGGACGTTTGTAAATGATTAAATTTTTACTTTTCTAAATTTTAAATGAATTTTTTTATAAGGATTAATATCCTTCCATTTTTAGTTTGCTCATGCGTATTGGATTATTTTGCTAATGGCTACTTGCCAACTTGAACATACCTCCCGTTGAAGACCCGTAGAAGTCCGTGAGTGCATGCTAACTAACATCCCCTATTTGGGTTTGATTAATTCTTCGCATTGTAATTGAGTGTTTAGTACACTAACTCCGGGCTACGTTCCCCAATCAGGCGTTGCTCTAAGCAACCCCAAATATGATTTTTTATTAAGGCGATAATTCACTACCTGTTTGAAATAAAAATGTTAAGTTCAATTAAAAAGAACAACATTTTCTAATTTCTGATATTATTATGCCGTTACTGACCCATATATAAGTATTTGAAAAAATACACTAAAGCAGTTTGACCACAAACAAGGGTACTTCGCCAACAGCGTCATATTACCAGTATTGGTTTTAAAAAATTTAGCTAAGTTAGCTTTATTTACAATTTTTCTAAAATGGAAAAGTCAAAGGAAATAAGTACTGAAAACGTCTCGTAAAAGAATAAACAAGGCCGTGGGCCACAACTGTCTGAATTGTGTATTGCTTGACGGATAGCTCATCGCTTCCGCAACGGACCATAAAAAAAAAAAAGCAATTTAACTTGGTTTCATGCTTCTCATTTTTTATGATATAACTAAGAAAGGAAGATTTAGATATAACACAATTCACTTATTGTTATGTATCTAATCAGTCACACCAGTGACTCAACTATATCTAGCAGCATGGGCAGTCGCACTACTTTCCTTTCAGTAGTATGCGTCGCGACAGTGACAAGGATGGAAATGCAGGCAAGTGTGGTACGAATGAATGAAAGCTATAAGTTGGAATTTCCCTCTACCCCCCTGCCCCCTCACACGACCCAAGGGCATTCCCGGGGTTCGCTTTTCGTTATAATCTATCAGCAGACGAAAAAGTGGGGGGCATATTTTGCTGGCGCCATCTCTCGTCGGAAGGCTGAACTAGCTCAAGAGTTTTTCCAGTTTCACTTCCAAATCTCGTCAACAGGAGCTACGCTAACGAATTCTACATGTGCCCACTCATGAGTCCCTTGGCCTTAAATTAGTGAGTGAGTGAGTAAGTGAAGAGATTTGGGCGGCTCTTAACATCGAGGTCTTGAGAGCCGATGAGGGTGAAGCGAAGTGAGAGTGGAGCAGTGCCAGAATGCAAGGGTAGGGGAAACGGGAGATCCCAGAGAAAATCCACCGACTAGCAGCATCGTCCGGCACGATTCCCACGTGTGAAAATCCGGGGGAGCGACTTCGCCGGGTACCGAACCCCGTTCGCCTTGGTGGGAGGCGAGTAGTCTGACCACTACACCACCGCGACCCCTTGAGAAAATAGGCGTGTTGATAATTCGTATGGTCGTGCTGGCCTGAAAACGGACTCGACTCCGCCTACCCAATGAAAAAGAGAGAACGACTCGCAAAACACCAATCCCGCCCGACACAGACTCCGGCTACTGCCTGGACTGCCGGCTGACTAGCAAGTTACCAGGGGGCTGATCGGCGAACGGCGTTCCTGCCCCGCGACGCCATTTTGCTGGAAAGTGCGGCTGCAGTTCGCGGCACAAGCGTCTGTTTCATTTATGCATTATTAAGTATTCCGGGGTGGAAACTCACGTAAGAAAACTTTTTATGCTGGGTAGGAATACTTTTTTGTACTAAATTGCTTAAACACCAAATTACATAGGCTATTCACGGTAACTGAGCATTTTTTTTAAGCTCTAGTTACTTTTTTCCTATCAGCCATTTCTTTATCCTTCTGCCACTTTTTAAAATAAATATTAGCATATAAGTAATAAACACAGAGTATAATATTTCACCGCACTCGGAAGCTAACGTCTTAAGGCTACAGTAAAAAATATTTATTGACTATTATTCCAAATGAGAGGGCTTCAAAAAATGCTCACTTTACCGTGAATTGCATATACCTGTTCACAGGTGCTAAATGATGTTAAATTAATTCCTTTTCTTAAATATCATGAAAATGTGATTATCATATTTTAAATGAAGTAAGGATACAAACTTATAATTCGATGATCCTTCTCTTCTTGAACGATTAACAGGAAGTGTCCATTCTTTATACGAGGTCAACAGGACCAAAATTGGTAAATTGAATGTTCTTACTTGTTACGAATTTGGCTAATAATTGAAGTGTACGCTGACATCTCACAATCCCACCACGTCAGCAACACTGGAGGCACCGCAGAGTACTTACTATGAGGAGGTGAAATCGTGTCTTGTAATGCCAACTCCAGCCACACACACGCTAGCAAAATGCCCTCACTGGCCAGCAATATGACGGAACGGCGCTCATCCAATCAGCTCCCGGAGACTAAAGCCACGTTCTTTACTACCTAAGGCGGAAGCTTCCACGAGACCTGCTCCCCGAGCCCGCATGCAAGCAGTTATGGAGGGTTCTTTGGAATAACCTGTCCAACGATACTTGTCGCCGCACAAATAAAGACGAGTGCATTTTTTATGATTTTACTTCTGCAACTGTGGCTCAGGAAATATCTTCACCCACGACTTCAGCATTACGTGTTTATGCACAGAGCTGAATCGTTTTTGTTGTTATAACTGGAACTGTTGTGTTAAACGAACACGAATGTTTACCTTAACTTTCACTCAATAGAATCAGTAGACATTTTCGAGGTTTTTTTATTTACTATTTATTCGTGTTTAATAGTTTTACGCTCTGTCTCAAAATTAAACTAAACAAAATGACTCTACAACCCTCTCTCTCTGAATGGCTAAACTTTCAACCGTGTGGGAAACCTGTCATTGAAGGTTGCACACGACCAATTACGAAAACGTCCATGAAAATGGCCAGCAGTCGGCCAAATATTCCATAGAATCATCCATACAAGCGTTCGTGCAGGCTTGCATGGAATCGTCCAAGGAATCTTCCATCGCCGCATACCCGCTTTACTTGCCAGACGGCAGTCCGATAGAGACTATCCCATAAGATGCAACAGTCATTCAGAGCCAAGGAACATTTCAACGGCTTCGCGCGGCCAGTAAGCAACCGAGTTCGTTTACAAAAAAAAAAAACTGCCGCACAATTTGGCTTCTATATACTTACTTCTTCTGTGGCAGCACTTTTACCCGTGTGCGTTGACGTACGTGCGTGTGTGGTTTAGGCACGCGTGCGTGCGTGTGTGTGCACAGCAGGTGCGGCGTACGAACAACAGAAGCGTGGGCGNTTGCTTGCTTGCGTGCGTGCGTGTGTGTGCACAGCAGGTGCGGCGTACGAACAACAGAAGCGTGGGCGTTGAAGTCTGCTCCCCCCTAGCTCGTTCGCTTTGTCTCATTGGGCGGGCTGCCGATACGCTCTTTGGATGACAGAAACATTGTACTCGACTATGTTCGTTAACCCCCGCAGATATTTCACAAAAAAAAATGTCATAGATACACATTTTTTTTAATGAGCAAGCAACAAAATCATCTTATTTATACAAAAAAAATCGCTATTAGTGACTTCAGTAACTTCAGTACCAGTAAATTGTTAAATGTAAGAATGATTTTGAAATTTATTATTTTTAATCTACTCCTTTCCTTGGAGAGTGTAGTGGAGAGATTTTGGCGGCTCTTAACATCTAGGTCTTCAGAGCTGACGAGGGCGAAGCGAGGTGAGGGTGGAGCAGCGCCGGAATGCAAGTGCGGAGGAGACGGGAGAAAGTTGCCCCGGGCTGTCTTGTTCGTCAGTTTTCATTAATAGTCGAAAATCATGATTGGCGCCGTAATTGCCTTCTTGCCTGTGCCGGATTACAGCCGGCGATTTCCTGCATCGCAGTCACGCTAGTGGCATTTCCACTAAATCGTTTCCCCTTGTTACTTATTCCCGGCTAATGTCATCCTCTCGTCGAACGGGGAGGAAATTGAGCTAGGAGGCTATTTAACATGACTGATTCATGGCCGAGCGCTGTTTATCTACGTGTTTCCCTCGGCGATGATTGCTGACTTATTCTCGGCAGAGCGGTACGGATAGTGTGCCTGTAGTCGTGCACTATGCACCGCCATGAAGCGCAGTAGAGCGTAACTACTACGCAAACACTCGACCGTCTACCAGCTTTTCACTCGCGCTCTCCTCTCGATGTCGTCTGCTGCTTGCATATTCCGGTTGACGACGGCAATGGGAGAATCATATTAACGAAAAGACTTCGCATAGTTTTTCCCCAGGTTTCTAAAAATGAGCAACTCCAATGGCAGCAAGGGAAGTTAATGCGAGTCCAAACGGCTTTGGAAACGAAGTATGTAAGATTGCAGTATTTTTTTTTTTATTTCACAGATTCTGCCATTTCACCCGTTCAGAAGTAAATGCATACGTGAATAACAAGATCAAATACTGTTTTTTTTTTTTGTATTTAGTGCTTCATCATCAAGAGTCGGTGTATGTACAGTTAAAATTATATTCCCCTTCACATTGACCATCGTTCTTAGGGCCATTTATTTTTCGCTTAAATATTTACGTGCAGGCTACACTTCAATATACTTCGTGCACACTTACATCATTCCTTTGGTTATTGGCCGCGTGTCTTTGTGGAGAAATTTTCTTACATAACTGGGCCAATCATAATTAAGTTATTCCGTTACTGAACTTCCGCGATTCGCCGGCAAACACATAATATGCGTGACAGTTAAAACCATTCAATCAGGAAAAAGGTTCTGAGCTAATGCGTTTTGGAGCACGACTGGTCGAGGAATGTTTTCGCGTAAAACAGATGCCTCCAGATACACAGTCGAGACATCGGACCATGCGACAAGGAGAAGATAGCGCGGAATTACTTACAGAACACACCTTTCCACGTGGGATACTGTCAGCACTTCCAAGGCCGCTCAAAGCAAATTCGATGCCATACTACATACATAACCAAGCATAAAGAAGCAAGTTGAATGAGGGGGTGGTGAAACGACATTTTTGTTTCTGCGGAAAGGAAAGCTTCAATGAATTAAGGCCGATAAGAATACCTGTAATGCGTCTCATAACATCTTTCACGCATTCGTGCCTTAATTTACGATCTTCACTCTAAAATCGAAACGGTTAAAACTGCTCCGAATCAGCGAATTCGGTTGCACATCTGCTGAAACTGATCCTCTTGGATCAGCAAAATTCTACGGGTCATTTTAGCCGCCGGTATTCACTGATGAAACAGTTAATTTCTACTGATTCCCATCGAATTGCACTGGCCTGGCATTAAAACTTCAGTACAGCTGATTTGTTAGTAGATAACAGCACATTATTTTAAATATTCAGTAAAATAATTCTACTTCTTAAAATCACTGATTGAGCTTTAGCGTGTTATTTCGTTATCCTTTCGTTTGCCGACTCTCATGCCAACTGTGGGGTCACAGAAAACAAGCGCCGATTAGTTTAGGATCCAGCAACAATGATTAGTGGATAGAGTCTAACCACAGAATAAGTAATTATACAGAAGCGAAATGACGTGGCGGTTTCTTTGATGTAAGCGATCTTGGTCGCTCATTGGCCACGTGAAGCAATTGAAACGGGGACTTTGGGTGGCTATGCATGTGATGGAGTATTATCCCCTATTGGTCGGGCTGTCGTCTGGTAAGTTAGTTTCCAGGAGCTGATTAGTGTACGACGTTACGCCATATTGCTGCCCGGTGAGGTAATTTTGCTGGCGTGTGTGTTCGGAGTTCGCAATGCACGCCACCATTTCACTTCTGTATTTTATGTACTCTGTGCTCGGTTTGCAATAACTTCACGACTCACGTAGCTCGCATCGCGGTACACTTTCACGTGCACGCAAAACATGGTATTTTCGGGTGCTAAACTAAAAATAGACGCGTGTGCTTATACATATTAGTGTTTTGAGTTCCCCGGAACGGCGATAAGACCTTGGTAGGGGCACACTAGACATTGAGGAACGGGGAAGGAATTGGCCACGACCTGCATGCAGTAACCATCCCAGCATTCGGCTGGAGTGATTTCGGGAAATCCTGGAAAAACCGAAATCAGGATGGCCGGACCGGGTAATCGAACCCGGGTCCTCCCGAATGCGACCCCACTCGTCGCCACTGCACCAACTCGCCTGTAAGCACCTTAACTTCGCATGCCAGACAAAAACGTCGCAGGAAAGAGTTTCTGGTTTTCAGATTGAAAGCACTGAACATTCAAGTTACACTGGCGTATTAGTATTATAACAACTTTGATGCGGCGAAAGAATTTCATTCGTGATTTATCCGAACTGTNCCGGGTAATCGAACCCGGGTCCTCCCGAATGCGACCCCACTCGTCGCCACTGCACCAACTCGCCTGTAAGCACCTAAACTTCGTATGCCAGACAAAAACGTCGCAGGAAAGAGTTTCTGGTTTTCAGATTGAAAGCACTGAACATTGAAGTTACACTGGCGTATTAGTATTATAACAACTTTGATGCGGCGAAAGAATTTCATTCGTGATTTATCCGAACTGTNAAGTTACACTGGCGTATTAGTATTATAACAACTTTGATGCGGCGAAAGAATTTCATTCGTGATTTATCCGAACTGTGAAAACAACCACGAGATAGCGCATAGCCGTAACCCGGGAGATGCAGACATGTTTTTCGAGTCCATGCGAATAAATAGTGATGTACATTGATCTGCTCGAGGATATTAAATTGTTTTTTTTTTCTGACGTACCAAAAGTTGCAAACTTAAAGGTAAATATTCGGCCATCATGCAAGCATTTTTATACTCCTGACAAGCGTAAGTAAATTCCTGAAGTTTTTATTTCTTTTCTTTAAAACGTATGAACTGGCAAAGTAAATAATGCTAGCATAAATTTTATTGTATCCTTTATTCCTCTAATCCGGGATAAAAATAAACTATATACCGTACGATCTCACAATCAGCTGAACAATAGGATTTTTTTTTTTTAAATCTGAACATGCAATGAACAAGAACGAAGTTTGAGTTACTGAATTATACCCATATGTTTCGAATTCATGAAATGTCTGATTTCAGCAAGAGCTATTAGCGTCATAAATCATGAAAGTGCACTGAGAAATAAAATTATTTAATTATATTTAACAAATAAATTTATTTAAGGAGTGTTAGTTTAGGTTTGAACAACATGTTTTTCACAAAAACCCAACTTCTTTTGTTCAAACACATGCATAGTTCAGTTCAAATAAAATTAATTACTTGAATGAATTTCTTGGTTTAATACCGTAGCGGCTTCATTAAAATTTGTTTAATACGGTAACCATGTTACGAATGTCATGCCAATTAACCAATGTTGATGTATTATTCATTACACGCAATGACAGATTCACAATTTGTTTTGTTTGAAGCAAAAAAAAGGTGTTGGTTAGAACAATTCGGTATTTCAAATACCCGATTTTGTAGAGGCAGTAAAATAACTTTGGTGCAGTACTAGCATTAATTTGGGTTGTTTAAGTCTTATGCTGGAAAATACAAGATCTAGTATTTGTAATATATTTTATGGATCATTAAGAAACTAACTCATAAACAGTATTCGTACTGAAGCTTAATATTGGTACAGACAATCCCAACGAAACCGTTTAATCTGAAATCACAAGAATGGAATGAAACAGGAAATATATATGCTTGGTTTTATCACTGTATTCACATATTTATCTTTTTCTTTATCTTCGTCTTTTCGGAGGGTTAGTAAGTTTACAAACTACCAACAAATACTTTTTTTTAAATTTAAATATGTTTTCCCTAGTTAACATTTTTATTTAAAATTAGGTGTAATGGTAAAACATAAGATTGCCGCTACAAATCGAAGCTCATATTTTGTATTGGATGCTGAAAAAAGAAACTAATATTTAGAAGATACTAGATTTTGTAATGTTATTAAATAATTGAAAGGCAATTTAACCAATCTGGAATATTTAATTTTCTCTTGAATGCTTTATTTATTTGGAATATTTAATTTCCTTCACAGCCACAGGGNACCAATCTGGAATATTTAATTTTCTCTTGAATGCTTTATTTATTTGGAATATTTAATTTCCTTCACAGCCACAGGGATCTAAAGTACAGTGATACAATTCAAGTGAATGCGGACATTTTTAAACTGTACGTTAGTATTGACTTTGATTCTACGGCTTCAATGTGAAATCAGTGATATTACAAATTCCCCTTAAAACAATAACGATGTAAAATTTTTCGAACTTAGTAATATTTATACTGTATTTAATGGTATTATTTTCATTGTTTCATTCCGGATTTTAAGAGTACCACCCGCCTATGACGCAAAACTACAATAAAATCAGCTTTTCGCTTAAAAAAAAAACTGAGCATGTTTTAGGGATGTCATCCTACATAGAACATTTCAGAAGCATTTCACTTCTGCAGAATAGTTTTCGTTTTCTATTTCCGTTAAAATATTTATTTTTAAATGTGAAAAATGCTAAAATGGGCGTTTATAGACACATTTTCAGGTGCGAAAACTTTGATAAAGGATGTTTAAAGCAGCTTAGAGACTTGCTGCTCAACTTCATATTTTATATTACACCATATGGTCACCAACAAAGGTCTTATTGAAGCGAGTTGCTGACGAGAGTATTGTACACCAGGCGAAGAGGCTATGATGCGCAGAGACAGCAACATCTCGCTAGTTCACAGACAAGTAGGCTAAAATTCACAGTTTTATGTACACAATCATGCATAACTTATAAGTCCATCCATGGTTACTTCCATCTTTCCTGAAGCCCTGCTAAAGTTCTACTTTCAGGATATTCCTCCGCCTCGTGCAAACAAAGCTTAACCGAGTCTAGGAAATCACACCAAACAGGACAACGCACCGCATTCGTGTGCACTGAGTGTAATAATATTTCGCGCAAGAACTATTTATCACCAGCCATTGCCATAATACACATTTTCTCTCTGTTTTTATTCATGTTAATTATAAATGAAATATTATAATTTATAAATAAACTACAGGTAAAAGTTAAATTTAACAAAAAATAAGATACGTTTATGTTAACAAAATCATAAAACGCTTGTGAAACATGACATATTTAGGACACAACCAAACACGTCATGTATGGGGTGATTTTTCAAAGGTTTAACTCAAAAAGTATCAAGAAACTGCGAATAGACTATATATATATATATATATCACTGTTTATCGGATGCTTGTTGTCACAGAGAAAGGTGATGATAAGGCCTGTGTTCCGTTGCCTGCACTGATGCAGCTGCTACAAAACTCGTGCGATCTTATTCCCGTTGTTAAATACACTCTTGACTGCACAAGGGAACGGTACAACAACCGTAAGTTTATTTCGCCATGTAGGTTGAAAATAAAGATGGAGACTGCAGAGCATGCACAAATACACCTTCATATACACTCTTACGCTAATTAATGGCATCGTCGAAGATATTTGAGTTTTTTTTAACCTAACTTCCTGCGCGTTCCAGCCAGCAATTAGCCCCACGACGTCACCGCACGAAGCATTTGTGATCCAGACCTCGTGCAGGCGATGCGCAATATTGACCAGACGTATAACGACGTGTGATGCACACAGATGCGCTTCTGTACAGGAAACGGGACAACACGTTCGCACATTTTGGGCACTGCGGATGAACGGATTACGACCTATGTCTCTAACAGAGGTAGGCTTACGTAAGGCTGGGGTTATGTTGACTCACGTTATGCATTCATAACGTATTGCCGGCCATACATTGGCTTGCAAAAAAAAAAGGGGGGGGGGGAAGNAGAGGGTGTTCGCCCTCCCCCCACTTTTCAGCCAGTAGAGACATTGCTTCCTTGGGTTCATAAATAGTGGTTGGTTAACGACTTCAGTTTGTGATAAGTATTTATAACTTATTGTGGACTGCTTACTTCATTTTTTTTAAAAACATATATTGTTTTATGGGTCTTAAGATAAAAAAAAACAGTAGTATTTAAGGACGAATTATTTTAATTAAATATTAAAAATCTTGGTCCTCATAAAAAAAGTGTTACATACGTGCATAACCGCTTTCACAAACATACATACACTGGACAGTTTGAGAAAAAGAGAGAGAGAGAGTGATAAAGAGAGGCGAGAGATAATATTAAAATGACTCTTTCTCCCCTTTCTGGAGACAAGAAGTAGGCACCTATGGGGCCGCGGTGATGTAGTGGCCAGACTACTCGCCTCCCACAGGCGAACCGGGCTTGATTTCCGGCGGGGTCGCTCCTGGATTTTCGCATGCGGGAATCGTGCCGAACGATGCCGCTGTCCGGCGGGTTTTCTCGGGGATCTCTCGTTTCCCCGCCCTTGCCTTTCAGCGCTGCCTTCATACCCCCCTCGCTTCTCCCTCGTCTGTTGAGTTGTCGCAAACGTTTACGTAACGCTTTTAATTCAACGTTAAGACACGGGACTGCTTTCCCTCCGTCGTTGTCTACCTTGAGGCTTTTATTTCGGGCATGAAAGGTGTGTCGGAAAGGGTATTGGGTTTGTTGTCACCACCCTCGTGTCTGGCGCGTGTCACAGCCCGGCAGGAACAAGAGCGGCGCGGCGCGGCGCGGGCAGGGAGGGACAGGTGCGCGCGCACACCGGAACACGCGCCGGCGGGCCCGCGGAGGACCCCCACNGACGTGTCCCCGGAGACGGCACTAGCGACTTCTCTGTACCCAGCACTCCTTAAGGTCCCCGCCTACCTGGAGCTTTGAGGTCGAGAAGCACGGGAGCGATAAGGGCTACACTGCCACGCGCTTCAAGTGCCCCGTCGCCGTCAAACACGAAGCTCTGAACTGGCGCGCAGTGTTCTCGTCGCGCTGCATGTACATACGGGACTTTCAGCTGTGACCATTATTTTATTGATATGAAAGTCTGTAGGAGGGTTCAGTGCAGGACCTTTGAGTCGTTTTGTATGGATCTCATGCGTATGTTTTGAGATAGAGCGCTCTGAAATGTTGTTTCTAACGTGCGTGACGTTTTGAAAGTAATCAGNATGCGTATGTTTTGAGATAGAGCGCTCTGAAATGTTGTTTCTAACGTGCGTGACGTTTTGAAAGTAATCAGCAGCCCTTGTCTGAAGTGTGTGTTCCTTTTGTATATCAGCACATTGGACGCACCTTTCGTAGTTTCGTGGAAAAACAAAGTATTTTAAATACTCTGCAACGCAGTTCAAACACTAGGTAGGCGGGAACCTTAAGGTAGGCAGGTAGTTGGGCTAAACGTCTCGTCGACAGCGGGGTCATTAGAGACGGAGCAAGTTTGCTCATGGAAGAGGTATTGGGGAAGAAATGGGAAGGAATCGGCCGCGGCATTTGTTAAGGACCCATCCCAGCATTCGCCACGTTAAGGAAATCTCGCCTTCGTGCGTTAATTTCAAAGATCGGCGTTTCAAACAAAATGTATTCCTCACAAATATTTTAGAAGATATCTGCTAGCGTATATTTTCAACACAGATAGGTAGTATGCACTTTTTTTGTAAAACATAAATTTTAAAAATTCCTTGTTACGGAAACATCTCCGCTGTAGGGAACAGTATGTGGTACAAATATAAAATAACAACGCCCTTAAGGTCGATTTAAGATGAAAAACGTGTACGTAATGAACTTGCACGTATCGAAATGAAAGAAGGTATTCTTACGAAACGGTTCACGGTCATCGCTTCACGTGTCGTGTAGGAACATCCTCAACGTGTACGAAATGTCGATATTTTATTTCTTGCCGTGTACGTACGGCCTTCAACCAATAAAATTAAAGGAGAAAAAAAATAATAAAATATTGTATTCATTTGAATATCTAATTTCTAAAAGAAAACTTACGTCTTTATTTTCTTTGCTGCCTTATAATACATCTAAATTGTTATATTTGCTAATAAATAACTACTTCACGAAAATCATGTTAATTTCTAGTCGTGTGTGATTGGTTGAACACAAGACGAGTACATCCACTGCGAACCACACATGTTTGCAAACGTTCTATGCCGACGTCTCTTCCAAAAACACTACATTGATCGCGAACCGACCTTTATCACCTGCCAATAGGGGAGCCATTGTGGTGCAGTAGTGGCCAAGACTACTCGCCTACCAGCTAGGCGAACCGGTTTCTTTTTCCCGGCGTGGTCGCCCCCGGATTTTCACATTTGGGAACCGTGCCGGACGATGCCGCTGGTCGGCAGGTATTCTCGGGGATCTCCCGTCTCCCCCGCCCTTACATTCTGGCGCTGCTCCATACTCACCTCGCTTCACCCTCATCGGCCCTCAAGACCTCGATGTTAAGAGCCGCTAATATGATTGATTTTATACGTTTTTATCGACATAATAGACACTGTACGGAAATGAATTAAATTAATAAAGTGAGCATTGAAAATAAATCTTGTATATCAACGTATGTACGTTATGCTACAATTAATGGATGGTTGGAGACACTGCAACTGAAAAATAAAAAAAAACAAGGATTAGTAAAGAGTAAACAGGGGGAAAATAACCAAAACCCCCATGCAGTATGATTCGGAAGGTAGATTTAAAAAGGGAAAACATGAATAAAATTAGGGAATATGTAGGCNAAAACCCCCATGCAGTATGATTCGGAAGGTAGATTTAAAAAGGGAAAACATGAATAAAATTAGGGAATATGTAGGTGACTAAGGCAAAAACAAGGGGAGTAAAAACTCCCACTTAAAGGATGTAGAAACGGAAAGCTTTTCCACAAAAATACACATAAGCACGTGCAAAGGGAAGGTATACTGCACGCATTATGAAATTGTACTTGGTGTTTTCGGAGAGGATAAGGCACCCGCGCGTTAATACATTAGTTACTAAAGCGTGTAAAAAGGAAAATTTACGAGAAAAATTTAAAGTGATAAAATATTCTCTGCGGGACTAATGCCAGCTATTGACGTTAATACAGTGAGATAATTATAAAATGTATGTATAAAAGAAGTAAGAAAATAGTGTAATGTGTACACTATGTAACACGGGGCGAAGGCGCCCGCTCAACCGAGTGATAGTACAAGGAGAATAATTAACAAAAAGTGTTAGAGGAAAAGGGTGGGTAAAACTGTAGCATGTGGTGTGGGCCGCGGGGCTAAGGCGCCCGTGCAACCATATGTGTGAGTGTGAGTACTGATTAAAATTACAAAAAGAAACGGGAAGGTATTAAAATGCATGTGTTGTGAGCTCTTCACTTCACGACTATCACAAACAACGTGGATATGATTTTAGGTTAGAACAATGCAAACAAGAGCCTTGAGACGTTTTTATACTTTCTCTAGCCAGTTTTTAATGCAATTTGATTGACTTCAAATCGGTAAAAAGTATGTTATAAATACAAAAGTCCTTGTCGTTTGGAAATTATCGAATAAACAAACACGTTCATCTCCGCTGACCATGTGACTTCTACAGTTGTGTTGAAGTGCGGTAGGTCAATGTTGGGTACACGAGGAGAACAGGAAAAATCGGCCTGCCTCATCTTCAGTCTATGGTGTCGGCATGTTACAAGGGAAGCAGTAAAGCTCGGTTTAACATAAATTTCGCGTACGTATGGTACGTTCGCATAGACCGTGTACAAAAATATGTGGCTTATGGTGAATATACTCGTCTTATGTTCAACCAATCGCACATTGCTGTAAATGAACTTTATTTTGGTGAGGTAGCGATTGATAAGCAAATAACATACATAATTTAGACATTTTTTAATGTGCAAAAGGAAATCAAAACGCAAGTTTTCTTTAGAAAAATAAATAAATAAGTAAAACAAATTTGTTCTTCTTGTTTTATTACAATTCTAATATTAAACTCCTATACAACACGTACACGTTTCGTAAGTATACAATTTTTTCACTTCGATACATATACGTACATTTTTACATGTTTTTTTACATAGTGAACCGAGCTTAAAGCTGTGATTTCCTATAGCGACGGATCTTCTGCACTTGATATAGTCTGTTCGCGGTTTCTTCTCACTTTTTGAATCTGAAAAATTACCCTATTTCTGACGTATTTGGCTGCTTCCTAAGCATATCACGTATCACAAGAGTTTTATTCTTCTGTTAACATAAAAATACATTATTTTTGGTTAGATTTAGCTTTTAATTATATTTTATCCATAAATTATAATACTCAATTTATAAATAATACAAATAAAACAGTAAGAAAACAGTTATGTTGATAACTTCTAGTAAGAAATAGTTCTTATAGAAAATATAATTACACTGAGTGCGCATGAATGCGGTACAGGGCTTCAGAAAAGTTGGAAGTAAACCATGAATAATTGTTACACAGTACGTTGAGAGGACTCCCTTGTGAAGTACTCGTATTTCCTGTAAAACAGTGCTTGACGTATACATGCATCTCAGTAAATAAATGTCCTCGGGATACGACTTTTTTTTTTTTCAGGAAAGGTAGAAAACAATTATCTACAACCGCCAATTTTTTTAGGTTTATACTATTAAATACGTTCAAGGAGGCTGAAAAAAAAATAGGGAAAGAGGTTGAAATAGCATTTGTAGGACTTACCTGCTCAGTTCCATGCAGGGAAAGAAGAATAAAAAAAATACAAAATGGCATCTGTAGTTTAATCCGTCGTCTTACGTCGCGAGTAATAATGCGCTACTGTCACATATCTAAGTTGAGAGGAATGCAGCTTCCGCAAACTCATATCACAGTCTTGGGAAGCCGCTATCACTGCTTCCTTATGACCATAAGTGACCTTGAGGCGTTTAAAATGCTTTACTAGTGCAATACGCGCTGCGTACAGCGCAACAGGCTCACTCTTCCGAGACGTGTTTAACGCGGTGTCGTGGCTGCTGGATAGTATAGGATCTCCACGGTCAAGTGAGCACTTTTTGAAAATCTTCTCATTTGGAATAATAGTCAATAAATATATTTTACTTTAGCTCTAGACGTTAACTTCAGAGTACAGTGGAATATACACACCGTGTTTATTACTTACATGACAATGTGTATTTAAAAAAAGGTGGTTAAAAGATAAAATATGGCTGAAAGGAAAAAGTAACTAGGGCCTCGAAAGTGCTCACCATTCCGTGAATAACCTATACACTTGCGTGTGCGCGCAAGACCGTGTTATTTCACTGCAGAAGATGTTCACGGTAAATCGAGCACTTTTGAAAGACATTCTTAAGATAAACGTGTACTGAAACACTTCCTTTGAAATCGTTGTTTGCACGAACACGCATATATCGGTAAATTAATGTTCTGGAAATGCGATTTTTTTTTGCCAGAAAAGGCAAAAAAAAAAAAAAAAAGCTATTTATGTCCCTATTATTTTTTTTTACTTCTATCACACTGTGTGTATTCACGAAGAAAAAAAATGCGTGAAAATGGTCAATTATAGCATTTTAAAAGCTTGCCTATGCACTTTCCTTAAACGGCAAGATGAAAGTGCGACTACGCGGGCGTAGTTTAATCTGTGGGCTTCCACCGCGTGTAATAAAGTCTCACTGTTACAGATCTAATTTGCAAAGTACAGCATTTTGACGGAAACACTGCACGTCTTGCGCGTAGGAGCGATGAAATGCTAGCGGTGCGTGTTAAGTGTCGCCCACGTATGTGAACATCTCCCCGCCGAACTCGAAAATAACCGCATTCATATGAGAGGACGTTAGTTCTTCGTTAGCTGTCGTTTGTTCCGTCAAAAAAATTCGTCAGCTCCGCCTTTTCTGCACAAACAAACACATGAATAGAAAGGTTTTCGTTAGTTCTTATTTGTTCCGCCATAAAATTCGTTACTTCCTCCTTAATTAATGATACATTAATTTACGAAATGTGAGGTCATTGATGCACTAGCCACGCCCGTATCGAGTTCCGCAGAAAAAAAATATATTAATGGTTAGGTCGTGGTTAGTTCCCGTTTGTTGCACAAGAAAAATCGTTAGTTCCGTCTTAACAAGATATTAACTAACTATATGTGAGGTCATTAACACCAGGCCCGCCAAAGTGTGTTCAGCAGAAGCAATCACAAGAATTGGAAGGTCTTCTTCAGTTGTCGTTTGTACCCTTAAAAATATAATTTGTTCCGCAATTCTTTATAAAATGTTAAGTCACGAAATACGAATTCGTTAACCCACCAGCTCCACCCAAAATTTTTTCAGCAAACACAAACCTAGGAAAGGCAATATTCCTTCATTTTCTTAGTTTATTCATAAATGCCGTTTGTTGTTCGTTAATAAAGAAGTTTTTAGTAAACCAATTATGAGGGCAATGAATTACCAGCGCAGTTAAAAAAATAATTCAACAGAAAAAATACAAATACATATATCGCTTTGTTAGTTCTCGTTTGTTCCGCTGTTATCCCGACACAATTTCAGTACGGAAAAAAATACGCTAGTGGAAAGCTATTCGCTAGTTATCTTTCCTTCCTTTATAGAAACAATTGGTCACCTATTAATTAATGTGAAAAATATCAAGAATATTATCAAGTTATATGTTGATGAATACAGTTCAAAACAAATTCAGCAGAAAAGTAAACCGTTATAAAAAATTTAGCGAAGTCATCAAAAACTCGTGAAAGTTATTTTAACGTGTAGAAATGTGTTTCATAGTAGGTAATTATTTTTTCAACGAAAACTATTGTGAAAAACAATTTAAAATGATAATAATAAAATTTTTTACTTTAGTTTGTGCAGGTTACAAAATAAATAAAAATAATCACATGTGCGGAAATAATTTTTTTTATATTCCGAAATATATGAATGACTTACACTTCAAAAACGTGTTGAATTATTATAAACATTTTAATTTTATTTTGGCACTACCACTTCGTTTCAAAACAGACCCCAGAGAACAATAATGGATAGGAGAAAAATCTTTATTTCCCTTTAACTGCTTAAATAACACTCGTGAAACCTGCATAAACAGTATTATTATTGAGATATATTTACTACAGTATGTATAATTTATTTACGTACGGTTTAGAAACGCAAATAACTCTTATGTGCGTTAATCATATGGCCCAGTATATATGTGTTCATTTAGATAACTATCTTTCCAGAGAAGAATGAACATTTATTTTACGAAATGGTAACCAAGCGTACCCAGTGTCAAATCACGAATTAATAAGCTTCGCCGAATTTATACCAGCAAAATCAAAACCTTTAAGTAGAGAGAAATTGGGGCTATGCGAATAGAATCTACGAGCCGAAATCTCGGGGCCAGTGACCGGCATGTTGTATTACGTAACCACCGCCATCTTAGATGACGTCATACGAAACTTGGACCATTGACCGTCGCTATCTTGATTCGGGGGTGCCGTATTTTTTCTGGGTGCCTATTTTTTACCAGCTGCCATGTTATTTCTGGCCGAATTCTTGGTTTTTATTTATGCTCTGTCATTCCTTCTTGTCGTTTGCCATCTTACATTTATTCATGTTCTTTTTATTCATTATAGATCATCTTAAATTTAATTTTTCTTAGTCTCCTATTTTTCATGCTCTATCACTCTATGTCCACCATCTTGGAGTCAATTTCTCTTGGTCATCTTCATTCCACCAGCAGCTCTATTATTCCATGTCCGCCAAATTGGATTTGGTTTGTCATTTGTATTCCGATTTATACACCAGCCAAACTTATTTCACCTGCTGTCGGCTGCCATCTTTGTTTGACTTTGAATATTTTTCACCTTTGTAGGCTTTAGAGAAATTTATACATAGTGTTGTATTTCAAATATTTTTCACTTGTGCATAGGTCTCTCACCTTGTGTAAACTTAAAACATTTCTTCACGTGCTGTACTTACATATTCCTCACACAGGTAATATTTGTAATATTTTCACTGGTGTATAACTTAGAAATATTTTATACCAATCTGCTTTAACCTAACATAGTGGGTACCGGATCCTCCCAACTTCAACAGGCCAAGTCTCAACATGATGCCAATGAAATTACGCTCGCCTCCACCATATGTAGACATAACCATTCGTGTAGGACATTAGAAATATTGCTATAACTATAAAAACTTTCATTATTTTTTTACTCATGATTTACTTGGAATATTTTTGTACTTATGTAGGACTTGCAATAATTTTGGGACTTAAAAAAATTTAACATACATTCCTATGCCCCTTCATTCCTATCTTATATGCCTTGTTACTTGTCAGTACACACAATCCTAGTTATCCTTTAAGCATACGCTAATAAAACTGTATTCGTCATAACATAACCTCAACTACCACAGTCCAGAAAAATCAAATATAACTTAACACAGTACAGAAAAAAATTCAGACCTTATTTAACCTAACCTACCAGTATCCAGATACAATCGTACCTACCCTAAATAATGTGGGAATAACAGTTCCCACATGCCTGTCACTATTTCAGCCAATTTTAAAATTCGACATGCACTTTATCGATCAGAAACATGCTTTGCATGGCCTGCAGCCAGTTGGCACTGTAAGAAACATTTTTGCAGACAGACCCCATCCACCCCACATTAACCAAGCAATTATACAGCTCAGATGTGCCGTGCGACAACACGAACATATCAGTCGCCCACCATACCAGACGACACAAGATAAATATACTAGTCACCATACCAACTTATCATTTACTATAACACGAGAAAAACTGTCATGCTAAGCAATTCATACTTCCAGCATTTCAAGCAACTGTATAGCATACACCAAAACACCATAACACAACAACACCTGCTGCCCATACCAGCTGCTCTACTGACCGCACCAGACAAATATACATTATCCACTATACCTCAAGCAAACCCCATTCATACCATCTGTTCCACCGACCAACGCCAGAAAAATAGACTAGCCACCGTACTACCCACTGCTACTCAAGCATACAACAACCATACCAAGTATAAACATACAGTCCACGCATATAAAATCCATATAAAACATGATGAAAACATCTTTCTTCCCATGCCATCCACCAAACCAAAATTAGCAACTAACACCAGCCAAATACACTGTCTGGCCATATTAACCACTGTAACACAGGCATACCTTAGCAGTGCAAGACATGCTGGTCATACCATTTGACATACCATAATTACCGACCATCGATCTGTCGATACTCTCGACTGGTAGTCGGTCTCGTTTTTCATGAGCTGGTCCTCCATGTGCGTGAGCTTTCACATATCTACTGCTCCCGACATCGGACAGTATGTTTCGAACGGTCCCTGTGGTCGACTATATCTACGGCGATACGACCACCCTGAGGTTTTTAGCCAGATTATAAGCCCTCTCATGAAGTCTGTGTATTGCATAAACAATGTTTTTGGCATCTTACTGGCTTTCTTTTTCACTATATGCACTTGCTTGGTATTGTGTGGTGTTTCTTGTGTCAGTGCAGCTTCGACTACATGCTAGTGCCTACATACACTGTTCTGTGTTTGCAATACCACTGCCGGGTGTGCGGTCAAATGCAAGCACATCAACATGGGATCATGTGCATATACGCTGTTCACGGTAAAGTGAGCATTTTTGAGACACTAGTTACTTTTTCCCCATAAGCCATTTTTTTTATCCTTCCATCACTTTTTAAAATAAATATTGCCATGTAAGTAATAAACACAGTGTATATATTTCATCGGACTCGAAAGTTAATGTGTAAGGCTACAATATAGTATATTCATTGACTATTATTCCAAATGAAAGGGCTTCACAAAGTGCTCACTTTACCGTGAATAGCCTATACCAAACTGTACTCTAGCTATTTACATTGTTTAGTGGTTGTGGCATGGTTTCTTTGAGGTGTGCTGTTTTCATTGTCTGACAGTGTATGTTCCCTGGTAAGGTGGATGGTATGGTGACAGGTATGTTCTTACTATAGGCCACTCACGGTTATTTCACACTTTTCTGAAGCCCTGCTGAAGTTCTACTTTTGGTTACCGATTACGTATCCTTCCGCCACANCCCTGGTAAGGTGGATGGTATGGTGACAGGTATGTTCTTACTATAAGCCATTCACGGTTATTTCACACTTTTCTGAAGCCCTGCTGAAGTTCTACTTTTGGTTACCGATTACGTATCCTTCCGCCACNTCACGGTTATTTCACACTTTTCTGAAGCCCTGCTGAAGTTCTACTTTTGGTTACCGATTACGTATCCTTCCGCCACATGTAAACATAAACACTGCCATGTGACTTTTACGTTGTAACTTTCAAATGTTTTGTTTACTGTTTTCAGCTGTTAAAAGAATTAAGGAACAACCAGTCCAACGAAAAGACACAGTAAATTCAAGCATGCAACTCATGTCACTTGTTTTTTGCACGTAGCAACGACAAACTTAAAAGATACTGGCGAACATGCACACAAATAGGCATACCTTAACTTTTATTCCGCTCATATTTCTAAGCATTGGTACTTACTGTTTTCTCATTTTATTTAATTATTTATTTAAATTTATCTGGCTGAGCTTACTATTTTGTTTGTATTGTGGCNTTACTGTTTTCTCATTTTATTTAATTATTTATTTAAATTTATCTGGCTGAGCTTACTATTTTGTTTGTATTGTGGCAAACATTCAAATCACAAACACGTAAATACGTCACACAAATGTGTTTCAAACACCTAGGGCAACGTTACTTCGTTGTNAAACATTCAAATCACAAACACGTAAATACGTCACACAAATGTGTTTCAAACACCTAGGGCAACGTTACTTCGTTGTGATAAATTAACAGACGTGACTTTCAAAAAATTAATTTAGTCTTAAAAACAGCACTGTTAAAATGTGCGAATTTCGCACATCCACTATTTGCAATCACATACTCACTCGCCCAACGTAACGGCAATGATTCTCTTTCACACAGTGGTCACGACGCACGTTTCAGTATATTTATTCCTGCCTTGAAAAAAACAGATTTATCACAACATCGTAACTTGCCTAGGTAGATCTACGTGTATAAATTTGATGTGGTAATTTTAAGTATTTTTCACAAGAAGAGAAATTAACGATTTGATCAGCAACACACCATGCCATGTCGCCAGTCGCCACTTCTGCTAACTTCGGATTTGTAACCGTCCCGCCATCACATCTAAATATATTATAAGTACCTTTTCAAAGAATAAAATCTCGTTTCAGTTGTAAATTATAAATTCAAAATAATTATTATTGCTGCAATATGTGTGAAATATGCTAAAACTGAAAACGTGTATAATTTTCCTGCTACCACTAGCGGTGTGAAACTTCCAGAGAGAGATAGAGAGATAGAGAGAGAGAGAGAGAGAGAGAGAGAGAGAGAGAGAGAGAGTGTGTGACAAGCTCCGTTTCGCCTATTCAAGTTTCTTCCTCGAACGAAAAAAAACACCATGTCGCAAGGGCCTAAATTCGATAATTTGCGCTGATATTTTTTAACTGTAACAACAAAATATGTTACCTTCGGTGCTACCTAAAAATTTAAATATATCAATAGACAATAACATTAAATTTACAATTAGCATACCAAAAAACTAGGTTAAAACAATGTTTTAACTGTGAACTATTTCTTATTAGTCGTTACCAATACTTTGCTGTTGTCACTGTTTTTAATTCGTATTTAATACGAAATAAATATTACAATTTATAGAATATATTAAGTTAAAGTTTCACTTATTCAAGAATACAATACTTTACAGTTAATCACAGTGTTATATATTTGTAGTGTACAAGTTATTGAAAAAAAAACAAGTTGAAGTGTTACTCCTAGGGTGATTTTTCAAAGGTTCGTTTCAAAATATCCGAAGAAACCGTGAATGGATTATATGGGCCGATCTGAACTCTATAGTTATTTAGTATGCTTGATATCAGTGGATGGTATGGGTGGTCGGTAATTTTAGGCGATAAGGTGTCTAGTGATGTTTGATCTTGTTTATGGTTGGTGTGGACTTTATGTATGTGTCGTGCTTCAGTCATTCTTGAATTATAGTGGGTGGTACGGCTTGTTTGTATGTTGTATATGTGTGTGTCATGGTGTTTGGTATGTTTTATATGGCTTGTGAGTATATTTGCTTGGGGTCAGATGGTAGAGCTCAGCATGTATGCCTTCTGTCATTATATTTGGTATTTTATTGGCATAGATGATGTGTGTTGTATGACTGAGGTATTTAATAGTTATAGTTGAAGGAATGCTAGTCAGTTTTCATGGTGTCTGTAGGTAAAAATTGTGTTAGGTGGTATGGGCGAGGTAAGATTCAGTTATAGAAAATGCCATGTTGGGGTGGTGTGGTGTCGTAGTGGCCTATGTTTTTCTAGTGTCATTCTCTAATCTTGGTATTAGTTACAGTGAATGGTATGGCTGGTAGATTTGACGGTTGTATGGTATGGGCGCATCGGGTGTCTGGTCGTCTTTACGCGTCAGACCTGAACTGGCGTGCGGTCTTTCTGCAAGACTTTCAGCGATACCCATATTACTTTATGGTGTAATAGTGCAGACAAAGTTGTGCTGCATGTCTCTACGCTGTGGGGCCCGAGGTGGTGTAGTGGTCGGACCACTCGCCTCCCAGCTAGACGAACCGGGCTCGATTCACGACGGGGTCGCTCCTGGATTTCTGCACTTGGCAATCGTGCCGGGCGATGCCGCTGGTCGCTGGGTTTTCTAGGGGATCTCCCGTTTTCCCCGCCCTTGCATTCTGGCGCTGCTCTACACTCACCTCGCTTTATCCTCACCGGCCGTTAGGACCTCGATGTTAAGAGCCGTCCAAATATCTCCGCTCCACTCCACTCCACCCACCCCCTACGTCTGGATCGAAAGTTTCATAGCTAAAAAGTTAGTGTAAAAAACTCGTATCAAATTTTTTACATAAAAAATAAATACTTTAGGGACGAAAATAGAAAACGGAAACTTTTAGTATTCGGATGTGAAAAATTTCTTGAATGCTTTTAGCAAGCAGACACCGCTCAAAAATATTGAAGCGTGTTTAAATTACTGCTATACGACTTAACCACTGTGCTCTGGTTGGAGTTGAGTGTGGTTGAGAGATTTGAGAGGCTCTTAACAACGAGAACTCAACCGCCGATGAGGATGAAATGAGGTGATAATGGAGCAGCGCCGGAATGCAAGGGCGGGGGAAACGGGAGATCCCCGAGAAACCCCACTTACCAGCAGCATCGTCCGCTTCCCACTTGCGAAAATCCGGGAGTGAGCCGGCCGGGGATTGAACCCGCTCCGGTTGGAGGCCTGTGGGCAGACACTGTGGCGATTGCGGGTGCAGTGTGAATTTTTCATTAGGCAGAGATTCTATTTAAACAAAGACGGGACCACTGCGACGGAGGTCGCCTGAGAACGTCATCTGCGTTTTGCGCCGGCGGCCGAAAAACCTGACGGTAGCGAAGACGACGCTTGTGTAAGACGTCATTGGGTAGTCTCTTTCTCCCCTTCGCGAGGAAGAAACAACCGGAAATGAAATATGCATGGGGCAGGCAGGAGGCGGAAGTTCTTAGAAACCCGGCATTGTCGACGTGCAGGGTCTTGCCAGGCAGACTCAGGCGCGCGCGCGTGTGTTTGTGTGTGTGTGTGTGTGTGTGTGTGTGTGTGTGTGTGTGTGTGTGTGTGTGTGTGGAGAAAGGCGGCGACAAAAAGAGGCACATATTGCGTGCGAGAAGAGAATCAACGTACGATTTAATTAATCGCGATGATAATACGTCATCATTTACTTGTTTCGAAGAACCCAACGGCTTGCGTCGTATTCCTAGCCGAGGTCGGAATTTTCTACACTGCACCGATATTATATAGTCATTTAACGGTTACTCCCAAATGTTCAAAAGCCCTGCTACAGTTATACTACAGAATATCTCTCTGCCTCGTGCAAACAAAGCTTAACTATGTCTAGGAAATTGCACCAGAGGGAAAACGCACCGCATTCGTGCGCACTCACTTTAATAAGATTATGCGTAAGAACTATTTCTTACTAAGCATTACCGATACACATTTTTTCTCCCTGTTTTTATTCATATTAAATATGAATGAGTACTTTATGAATAGTAGATTAAATATATGTTAAAGTTCAACTTCACCAAAAATAAGATACTTTTATGTTATAGGCTATTCACGGTAAAGTGAGCACTTTTGAAAACCCTCTCATTTGTAATAATAGTCAATAAATATATTTCATTTTAGCTTTAGCCGTTAACTTCAGAGTGCAGTGGAATATACACACCGTGTTTATTACTTACATTGCAATATATATATATATATATATATATATATATATATATATATTTAAAAAGGCGGTTAAAGGATAAAATATGGCTGAAAGGAAAAAGCAACTAGGGCTTCAAAAGTGCTCACTTTACCGTGAACAGCCTATACCAGGGTTTTCGTTCAATTGCAACGTCGAACTTTTTTCACGAATGATGTCCGCGAACCTGGAGACGTTGCTATTTCATAGAGTCGCTTTTACACGGCAGAAAATGACAACTTAGTGCAGGAGTCTGTCGTGTGACCACAAACCATTTTTAATGTTCTATGAATTCAAAATTTTCGCAGAAAAGGTTTTTAAAAACTGTATAATTTGTTACTTTTGTTCTATTATATAAGCTTAAAGAGGAAAATATAGTGAAGATGTTTAATAATGGAAATTTCAGGGGTTTCATACGCAGTTTTCTTAAGGGAAAGAAGAAAATTACGAAGCGGCATTCGTGTGTTATAATACCCTGCTGTTAAATATCTAATTTGCGAAAAATTCAGCTTCCGGGGAATGCACATAGCAGCCTTGGGTGCGCCCGTCACAATGCTTCTTTATAACTTGACGTAACCTTGAGGCGTTTAAAATTTTTTTACTAGGGGCTCCCTTTAAATATGGTATCACCAAACTACACAGTAAGAAAATACACAGTAGTGAAACGACTTGGCGTTTCATTTGATGTGAGCGTACCCATTCGCTGTTTGACTGGGTAAGGCTCTCGAATGGGTCTTGCTGGTGAGGGGGGGGTGTAGTGGCCAGACTGCCCGCCTTCCACCTAGGCGAACCGTGCTCGATTCCCGGCGGGGTCGCTCCCCGGAGTTTCGCACGTGGGATTTCGTGCCGGACGATGCCGCTGGTCGGTGGGTTTACTCGGGCTATCGCCCGTTCCCCCCGCCCTTGCATTCCGGCGCTGCTCCATTCTCACCGACGGTGGCTGAGCGGTTAGACTGCTCGCCTCCCACCAATGAGAGCCGGGTGAAAGGAGTGCTGTACAAATGCAAATACAATGCCCACTACACAGTTCATCAATTTGCAAGATAGACGAGAGTTTCGGTGCTGGTTGTCTCTCTAATATATTTTACATGCTCAGACATAAATGTTGGCTAGCTAGTGTCGGCAGCAATATCTATAATTTGAGAATTGTGAATTGGTAATTTTGATCATATTCAAGTACCTTGGTAATGGAAAGTATAGATTTCAATGCCCAGTTCTATTTAAATTTCTAATCTGCCCGCTTATCATAATATGTTCGAATTTTGATTCTGACATCCTATTAAAATTTTGAAAGAATCAGAGATGTCACTGCTATTTACCGTAGTTATTATGTAGTTAGGTGTTGTAGTTTTCTGTTTAGCATGTTGTTTTGCAGATGGTGAAACGTTTTAGTAAGTATCTGCTTGATGGTATTACCGAAATTAAATTTGGTAAATTTATTGGTGGTCTCGTATAAGTTGGGTTGTACTTCTCCTCATATGTTCTGCAGTGTAAGCCGGGCAAAGAACACTCACGTACACTATCTATTAAAATGTTGTATGTTACATTACACATTATACTTTACAAAATTTCTGGCACTCAAACGTGTGGCACCTCAGAGTTAATTTTTAATCGTAGCGGCAGAATACAGGTTGCGATAGGCGAAAAAGGGAAACCAAGCAGGGAAAGTTATCTCAAGTACCAGTCGTATAAAAATAATTTGCGTTTACGTCCTCAATTTCATAGTCTTTCCAGCCATTGGTAAGGGACATGAACAGCGCGTAGTTAATTTTTCATATAGTAAGATAGATCAAAATTCCGGAACAAACTGGTTAGCTTGTGTTATAAATGTATGCGAGTGAATTTCCGATCTTTTTTTTTTGCAGGTGAATCCTCGCAGAGCCACATAAATTCACGTATCGTATGCGTGACACATGCACGGGAGTACCCACGCGACGACGTGAACATGCAGTAGGTCTCTATCTGAACACTAGATTGCAAAAATACAGCTATGCGTCTTCTGTACGACCTGAGGAATGTCAAGCTAACAGTACATTTTCGTTTTATTTCCAGTGGAGTTATTTATTGTACAGCGATGATGAAGTGGATGACTTGTATTGTTTCTCGTACACAAGTAGACAAAGCAGTGGAGAACCAAAGATAAGTCTTAATTC
>NQII01001349.1:124403-143224 GCA_002778355.1 Clitarchus hookeri
CGGCGGAGCTGCGTGCGCAGGCCTGCCCCCCCTTCCCATTGTCAAGGGGAGTTAGCTGCACCTGCGCGGCCTGGCGGCTGTCCAGCGCCTGTTGTTACCGCGGCCCCCGCGCCGCTACGGGAATACACACGTGGCTGGCCAGAGTCGCTTGTCGCCCGAGCTGTATTTCAGCACGCCAGCCAGCGCGGTTTTAAACCACGGCCACCGCGGAAACGATACACGGCCTGCAGTCGCTCCCACGGTTCTCGATAATCCTGTTCCAGCTTCGCTTCTTCCTATGTGCAGGCCCGTAGGAACCCGAGGGAGGAGTGGAGCGGAGGGATTTGGGGCGGCTCTTAACATGAGGATGGAGCGACGTGAGTGTGGACCAGTGCCGGAATTAAGGAGCGGGGGAAACTGGAGATCCCCGAGAAAACCCGCTGACCAGTGGCATCGTCCGGCACGAAACCACATGCGAAAATCCGCGGGGGTTGGGGGAGGGGGGTCGTCTAAGGGGACTGGAACCCCTCCCATGAAGTTTGATTTCACACTGGGAGAAAATTAGATTAAAATTACATTATTAATAGTGCGGTGCTACAAATACACTTAGCCTAGTAAATCAGTGGGAAATTAAAAAATGTATTTAGGTATATCTATCTACTAGGTACGGACATATAGCTACTGTTGGCGTCAAACGCTGTGAGGGTGGTCCCCCCTAGTCCTAGTTCACCTCCCGCTCCCCTCGTCTTACCTTTACCCCTATATAATTTTCTAGCCACAAGCCTGCGGTGGGGCACTAATACCCATTATTTTTCGTTTCTTGTGTGCAGCCTATTTTTAAAGTCGAAGTGATTACAACGGAGTGTTTTTCACAATCGTCTTTAGGCACGAAAAACCCCGTAACATGATAACTGAAACTGTACGCCGAAGTGCATCACGCCTGTTTATTTAACACTACGTCGTAAAATG
This sequence comes from Clitarchus hookeri, assembly GCA_002778355.1. Classification (NCBI taxonomy): domain Eukaryota; kingdom Metazoa; phylum Arthropoda; class Insecta; order Phasmatodea; family Phasmatidae; genus Clitarchus; species Clitarchus hookeri. The sequence goes on from NQII01001349.1 coordinate 125,352, forward strand.
ATGAGAGGAATCGCCTGCGAAATACTGAATTTCAACTGTTCGTCGCGAAGCGCGTAGAAGCGACGAGACATGTACTACGTTTGCTGGAATAGCCTTTACTGCTTCCGGGCCTGCAGGGACATGCTTTGCATGTCGTCCTGGCAAGCGGCACCCTTACCACTAGTAGAAACTAAATCCACGCGTTCTATTGCTTCATGCTTCCACGAGTCCAACTTACGATTGTGTTCATGCGAACTGGGAGAAAAGGAAAATCTCCTTGCGGTGCTTTATTATATGTCTTATAAATATTACAGTTTTTTTTACTCGTATATATACTATTCGCGCAAAGGCAATATTAATTTTTACATTCAGCGCAAGGATATTCACTTGACAAAAAGAAGACACTATGCAAAACTTATAAGGATTGGTCTGTTGACAACTCAAGTGTAAAGAAACACTTTCATCACTGTTGTCCACGTGAACTTTGACAGTTGAATTGGCGACGTGTGAGTCAGTTTTGGGTGACAGGCGCAGGAGGCGAAAAAAAGGTCTTATCTTTCTTTAGTGTATGGAAAAATCCCTACCTGTTAGAGATGCCAAAAATGACAGGAAGCGGATTAGAAAGGTTATTTCAATATGGGATTACAAAATCGCTTGAAAATCTTTACTAAAATCCCACGACTTTAATCCCTCACAAAGATATATTATTATATATATTTCTTTTTGCACAAAATAATTAAAATTGGAGATTACATATCTTTTAATAGTTATTCAAAGCAACACTCCCCCCCCCCACTCTACAATTTGAAACAGAGGAACAGCAGTTCCTTCCCTAATAAAGTCCCTGCCTGGCCTGTTTACCCGAGCAAAGTAGGGCACAAACCTTTTATACAATTTTCTCGTCGACTTCTCTAACAATATCGTATGTTAACGGGGCGGAAACGCCCCCTGGTGACGCTAAAATGCCTGGAGTCTGCTCCACACTTACTGGATTCAGAATTCAGTTGACTAGCAGGTTCANAAAAAAAAAAAAAAAAAAAAAAAAAAAAAAAAATCAAATAACCTGTGGTCTAAAGTGAAACCTAAGGACGTTACACATGTTTGAAGTTGGACATGAAGTACTGGTTTATTACAAATATCGGAGAAAATATTTAAGATAGTAGAACACTTGATTTGCGTGTCTGGATAATGTATAACGGAACAAAGGCAAACGCCACAGCACTTGTCGCTGCCACGAAATTATTTCATTTCGACTTGATCTTTATGACCTAGTAGTATGCTTGGGATTTAAAAGATGAATTATTAATCTGCATGTCACAGTTAACCTTACACATTATTCAGACTCCCACCTATCTGGCGCTTGAACTGCGTTTGAAATATACGTATTTCTAAGAAACTATTANGAAATTTAAAAATCATATCTACTAGGTACGGACATATAGCTACTGTTGTGAGGGCTGGTCCCCCCTAGCCCTAGTTCACCTCCCGCTCCCCTCGTTTCACCACTGCCCCTATATAATTTTCTAGCCACAAGCCTGCGGTGGGGCATTAATTTCCATTATTTTTCGTTTCTTGTGTAGCCTATTTTTAAAGTCGCAGTGATTACAACGGAGTGTTTTTCACAATCATCTTCAGGTACGAAAAACCCCGTAACATGATAACTGAAGCTGTACGAGGAAGTGCATCACGCCTGTTTGTTTAACACTACACCGTGAAACGATGAGACGAATCGCCTGCGAAATACTGAATTTCAACTGTTCGTCGCGTAGTGCGTTAGAAGCGACGAGACATGTACTACGCTTGCTGGAATCGCCTTTACTGCTTCCGCGCCTGCAGGGACATGCTTTGCATGTCGTACTGGCAAGCGGCACCCTTACCACTAGTAGAAACTAAATCCACGCGTTCTATTGCTTCATGCTTCCACAAGTCCAGCTTACGATTGTATTCATGCGAACTGGGAGAAAAGGAAAATCTCCTTGCGCTGCTTTTTATATGTCTTATAAATATTACAGTTTTTTTTACTCGTGTATATATATACTATTCGTGCAAAGGCAATATTAATTTTTACATGCAGCGCAAGGATATTCACTGGACAAAAAGAAGACACTATGCAAAACTTATAAGGATTGGTCTGTTGACAACTCAAGTGTAAAGAAACACCTTCATCACTGTTGTCCACGTGAACTTTGACAGTCGAATCGGCGATGTGTGAGTCAGTTTGGGTGACAGGCGCAGGAGACGAAAAAAAGGTCTTATCTTTCTTTAGTGTATGGAAAAATCCCTACCTGTTAGAGATGCCAACACTGACAGGAAGCGGATTAGAAAGGTTATTTCAATATGGGATTACAAAATCGCTTGAAAATCTTTACTAAAATCCCACGACTTTAATCCCTCACAAAGATATATTATTATATATATTTCTTTTTGTACAAAATAATTAAAATTGGAGATTACATATTTTTTAATAGTTATTCAAAGCAACACTCCCCCCGTCCTACAATTTGAAACAGAGGAACAGCAGTTCCTTCCCTAATAAAGTCCCTGGCCTGTTTCCCCGAGCAGAGTAGGGCACAAACCTTTTATACAATTTTCTCGTCGACTTCTCTAACAATATCGTATGTTAACGGGGCGGAAACGCCCCCTGGTGACGCTAAAATGCCTGGAGTCTGCTCCACACTTACTGGATTCAGAATTCAGTTGACTAGCAGGTTCACCAGGAGCGCAACACGAGAAATAACGCACATGTACATAACGTATTTAAATTCGACCAACAAACTTCGACCGCAGGCTAATCACGGGGAAAAAAAAAGAAAAAAAAAGTTAAAAAGAGATCAAATAACCTGTGGTCTAAATTTAATCCTATGGACGTTACACATGTTTGAAGTTGGACATGAAGTACTGGTTTATTACAAATATCGGAGAAAATATTTAAGATAGTAAAACACTTGATTTGAGTGTCTGGATAACGTGTAACGGAACAAAGGCCAACGCCACAACACTTGTTGCTGTCATGAAATTATTTCATTTCGACTTAATCTTTATGACCTAGTAGTAGGTATGCTTGGGATTTAAAAGATGAATTATTAATCTGCATGTCACAGTTAACGTTACACATTATTCAGACTCCCACCTATCTGGCGCTTGAACTGCGTTTGAAATATACGTATTTCTAAGAAACTATTANTTACACATTATTCAGACTCCCACCTATCTGGCGCTTGAACTGCGTTTGAAATATACGTATTTCTAAGAAACTATTAAACCTGCGTCCAACGGCTTGTATACGAAAAGAACACGTATTTTCAGACGATGCCTGTTCAGTGCTTCCAAGACGTCACTCATACGAGGAACGCCATTCAGAGCACTCAAACATTGCTAAGAACGGCTTTTTCAAAGCGCTGTTCTTCAAAATATACGCGTCGTTTACATATATTATTACTCAAGGGCCCTGTTTAGAACCTTGCTATACAGACTTTCTTCCGATGAAATGATAGGATCGCCGCTGAAAGTCCCATAGGTACACGCAGCACGACGAGAATTCTTTCTGCTCTCAAGTTCTCGATGTCAAGAGCCGCCCAATTCTCTTCACTCACTCACTCACTCACCAGAATTCTTCGCGCGAGTTCAGAGCTTTGCGCTTAACGGCGACGGTGCACTTTATGCACATGGCAGTGTCGCCCTTACGCTATCGCGCTTCTCGGTCTCAAAACGCTAGAAATAGTTCCAGCTAAGCGGGGGCCTTTAAGTGAGTAGTATCCACTCCATCCTCGAGTTTTCTTATAAATCTTCATAATGAAAATTTATGATCAGACATAAAGAAATCAAAGCTAGACATGACATAGAGGACTACTTAACCATTTTTTTGAAATCTGTACGGTTTCAATTATACTTGTATTTTCCCACGTGGGATTGCCATTAATAAATAATTAGGTAATATTTGATGACGGTTACAGATGTGAAACCAATCATGTAAGAAAAATAAGTTGAATTTCGAAATAACTGTTAAGATGTTCCCTATGCAACTAGCTTGGTTTTTAAATAACGACTCTGAAAATTAAGTTATGGGGCAAAATACGTAAATCCAAGATGTCAAGGCTACTTCCCCCTTAAGGCTTCCGCCTACATACGGCTTTTTCCGCGCTTGAGTCCAAGAAGCTAGGAAGCGATAAAGGCGAACCTGTCACGCGCATTAACTGCGCCATCGCCGCTAAGCGCAAGGCTCTCTCTCAACTGGCATGCAGTGTTCTCGTCGCTCTGCGTGTACCTATGGGACTTTCAGCGGTGACCCTATTATTTTATTGGTGGAAAGTATGTAGGACGATTCAATGTAGGGCCCTTGAGTAGTTTTGTGTGTATCTGAGGTGTATATCTTGAGATACAGCACTTTGAAAATTCTGTTTTCAGCCATTTTGGAGTACTCTGAAATGTTGTTTATAATGTGCGTGACGTCTTGAAAGCACTCAACAGCCCTCGTCTGAAGTGCGTGTTCTTTTCGTAGATCAGCACAGTTGACGCACGTTTAATAGTTTCGTAGAAAAATGAGTATTTCAAACGCTCTGCAATGCATTTCAAGTACCAGATAGGCAGAGGCCTTAAGTGATCGTCACATTATGCACAGCTGCCGCTTGGCAGCGCTGGCGAGCTGTCTTGTCCGGGGTGCGAGCGACGTGGCGGTGATGCCGCTGGAAGAGCGCGGGCCCTCGTTAGCGTAGCAGGTGTCGTGGGCGGCTTGCGCGCCGGTATGCATATAGGAACACACCTTCGCCCACAGCCAAGTTTGCCGAAGCGTAACTGGTGCACGTGTGCCGAAATACATTGACGTGCACCGCAAAAAAATATAGCTGCTTGACTCTGTTAATTGAGCACTTTTGAACTGAAACAGCTTGGGTAGGAAAATCCGTACATGAAAAATAGGATAGAGTGCGCATGCGAGATGCGCAGTAGAAACTCTCTGTATTCCATTATTGGACTGCTTTTCTGAAAATAGCTGTATCAAAAAAAAAAAAAAAAAAAAAGGTGGACATGTTTTGAGGTTAGAAAACCGTTATAAGTGCTTTGCGATGTTTGTACACGTCATCTAACCTAGTTTTAATGCAGCTATGTCATATTTAAGTTTGTCAAAGTATTTTATTCACGTAAAACGATTGGTCTGTTGACAACACAAGTGTAAAGAAACACTTTCATCACTGTTGTCCACGTGACTTTGACAATTGAACTGGCGATGTGTGGAGTCAGTTTTGGGTGACAGGCGCAGGAGACGAAAATAGGTTTTATCTTTCTTTAGTGTATGGAAGAATCCCTACCTGTTAGAGATGCCAACAATGACAGGAAGCGGATTAGAAAGGTTATTTCTATGACTCAGTGACTTAAAAAAATTTTTTTTTACTTAGTGACAACTGAGGTCACGTTCGATTTTATTTTATAAACATCTGTCTTAGAACTTGCGCAATGGTAACACGTCCATGTTTTTACCAATTTTACAGTGTCAGGGCTGATCACGTATGGGGCATGTGTATTCATTCCCCCAAAGCTTGCGCTCGGAAATGCTGAGGAAGGTACACGGGGATCGTAAAATGTCGCTGACGGGCGGACGAGTCGGTTTGGTGGTCGCCCCATTTCGCAAGACATCAAGAGACCGGTAGACGGCTGTGAGGAATGTTTGCAGAGCAGAGCACAACATGCGGAGCCTCTGATACCGAAACCGCTGCCGGAGCGGCCTTGGAACCTGGTTGGAAATGACATTATGCAAGTAAGAGGAGCACATTACCTAGTCACACATGACTATTATTCTAGATACCTGGGAGTGTTACATCTAGAGCGTTTGGCAACGGGGGCAGTAATCAAACGGCTGTAGAACATCTTTGCCAGGCATGGTATTCTGGAGACGGTACGCAGTGATGGCGGGGCACATCTCACTTCATGGGAATTCAAGCAATTTTCTCGAGGTCATGGGCTCAGCCATATAATACATAGCCCTAGGTTCCCACAGTCCAATGGGACAGCAGAGTGTGCTGTAGCAATCGGCAAGAAAATCCTGACGAAGTCACATGATCCGGATCTGGGGTTGCTAGCATATCGAACTACGCCACTGGAATCTGGATACTCATCAACGATGTTGTTCGGTCGCCAGTTAAGAACCACACTTACAGCTGCACAGGTGACCCTAAAATCACAGTGGGAGCATGAGATGCTGAAGTCCATCAGGGAGCATGACACTATACTCAAAGAACGTAACAAACAGGTGTACGACAAATGGCATTGAGTGAAAGACCTGGAACAGTTGGACCGGGTACGCAAGTATGTATACCAGACCTAAAAAGATATGGTACTGTTCCCGCGAAGATCCCAGGTAGTATTACTTATCAGGTTCGGCTTCATTATGGCGGAATAGTAGACAGATAGTGAAGGTACCAGAAAAGAAGGGCAGTACAGCAGGAACAGTAAGTCCAACCACAAGGGGACAGGACAGTGAAGTTGCCATTAAAGCAGGGTGGCACAGTAGGACCAGCTAGTTCAACCACTGAGGACAATATGTCAGCTACAGCTCGACCAAGGGAAGCCAGAGGCACGACAGTGCAAACATTTGGCCAGGACACATCGGCCAGAGTCTCTCTGGAGGGGTCACGGACGGGAGGAAGCGTACAGCAACACTAGAAGCCTGCGCAGAATAAGGCCACCATGAAGATTGGACTTGAAAGGTGCAGAAGCAGAGGAAGAAAAGGAGACGATGTGCTAGGAAATTGATGTATAGTAAGTAGGAAATGTGGACTAAGGAAAGGCGAGTTTGGTAGGACGAGTGTGACAGCGATGGCACAGACGCACGGTGTGTGTAAGAGCCTTGTAATGGTAAATTAGATAATTAAGAACAAAACAGTTTCAAATGTCATTCTTGCATATAAAAGAGGCAATAAAATTTCCCAGTATATCCCAGGGAATACTTGAAAAAACCAAACTTAGCCTCTCAGAATATTCTACTGAGTGAAATTTCGCGATAACTGTATAATTGTACATTTACCAAGGATATTCTTATTTAAAATCATTTTCTTCCTTTTTGTAATGCGTAAATTTTTTTAATTAATGTCCGTTTGAAATCCCTGAGAACTGAGCGACCAAACTATTTAACCTTTAATGTAACTGAGTCATAATTGCCACAAAACATTCCGGAATAAATATAACTGCTCAAACCAGTACAAGTGCTCGGAACAACTGTTCCGTCGGCCAGAGCAGTAAACTCAAAGTAAATTAAAGCGATTATATCTTTTCGGCGGATCGAGGGAAACATTTAAAGTTGAACGACTTGGTCGTTGCGAACGGTTCGCTCGCAAGTTTGCCCCCCACGAAGAGACCGCCGACACGCGACTGTGACATGTGACCTAATAACGTTTCCCTAGCAACGGGCCGGCCGCCTTCCAGTACGGAGATGCCAACTACGTGCCCGCCGGCAGGATGTCTCCTTCCCTGAGCACGAGAAAGGAAGTTAGTCCTGGCTTGTCGGTGCTGTGTATGCCGTTCGCTGACCCGGTCCCGGCATGCGTGTACCGCGCTCTGCAGCTTTGTCAAGCTGTGATTTACCTGCAACCGCACGAGAGTCTACGGAACGTCATTGTTCACGACTCGTCGACAGACACTGCACCTACAGCCTTGTGAATCAGGCGAATCACATGGCTTTATCAACTTGGGTTAAGGGTGTAGGATACCAAAAAAAAAATTAATTATTTTATACTTGTACCAAACATCGTTTAACTTGTATGCATTGTACGCAATGCCATTTTCCTAGAATAAAAATATTTTACACTTTATATTTTTTGAATGATTTTGATGTCAACTCCAAAATTTTTCTGTTTTGCTGCAGCGGTTATAACAAATGCTAATCGAGATGTACTAATGAAAAACATTTACAACGTAAACTAATGCCGTGGAATGCCGTGTGGCACCATACGTTATCACCAAATATTAGTTCGTGCATTAAAAAAAACATTTGTGCATATTTTTAACTCTTTTAAAAATATGCACGAACTGTTATTTGGTGATTACCATACTTGTCAAGCGGTAGCCCACGGCATAAGTTTAGGCTGTAAATTTTTTTGTTTTTACATCTTAGTTAGTATATTTTATTATGGCTGCAGGAAAACCGAAGACTTTTGTATTTCACATCAAATACTTAAAAAAATATAAAGTGTAAAATTGTTTTATTCGAGGAAAATGACATCACATACAATAATTACAAGTTGAACAATGTCTGGTACAAATATAAACCTATTAATTTTTCGATATCTACACCCTGCCATTTTGGGTTCTTGGTTATTCCAGCTTGTTAATATTTTAAAAAATGAAAATTCCGAAAATGTCCGTATATCCAACTAGCTATTGACCTTACACTGCAGTACAGACATAAAGACTTAACTGCGAACTCATTATTACGTCACAATATTAATTCTGCCACAATTTGGGGGAAAAAAAAAAACAATATTGTGACGTAAATACGAGCTCGTAGTTTAGTCGCTGTATTTGTACCGCTGCGCAAGCCTATTAGTCCATTCACGATTACTTCCAACTTTTCTGAAGTTCTGCTAAAGTTTTAGTTTCAGGCTATTCCTCTGCTTCGTGCTAACAGAGCTAAACGAAGTCTTAAAATTGCACCAGAAGGACAATGTTGCACTTAAGTCTGACAATATTTTGCATGAAAACTATTTCGTACCAGGCATTACCAACACACACATTTTCTGTTCTTATACTTATTGATTACAAACGAAATATGTAGAATATAAGTAAAATTTCAATCTAACCAAAAATAAGATACTTTTATGTTAAGATATGGATAAACCGCTTGTGTTACATAACATATTTGGGAAACATTCAGATGCGTCACTCATGGGGTGAATTTTCAAAGGTTTCATTCTGGGAGTGTGGAGAAACAGCGAACAGATTATAAATTAGACTTTTCTTGTTATTCTCGCATTCAGGCAGAATCACTAACGTAGGTGAAAGGAGACTGGCGCTAAGTAGTGCCAGCTGAAGTACCCGAGGAAACACACCTGCCGTATCGAATGGGGTGGGACAGGTGCGTGGCAGCGGCGGAGTGAAGACAGGGTTATGGCACGGGAGTACCCCGAGAAAACGACCACACAACTGCAGTAACCGCCTTACCCCCCACATCACAATCCTCGTCCTACCGGAAAGATCCGCAGGGACAAGATATCGAACCGGGGATCTTAGAACTGCTGCAACGAATGGCTGTTCTCCCATTCCATTTCCATCATAAGCCACAGGGTATGAAGGAAATACTATGATGGAGTGATACGAGGACATGGGAGTAAATGAAACAGAATGGCCAGCCCAAAGTATCGATTCAACTTCAACTGAACTCCTCTGTGACGAGCGTGCCTGGTCATGCGGGTGGTGTACCTGCGTACCGAACTCCCATTCAGGAGGTTGCAGGTTCGGTCCTGGCCAGCTGCACTGGATTTGGTTTTTTTTTTTTTTACCTTAGTGGTTTCCCGCCTCCACTCTAAGCGAATACTGGCGCAGTCACTGCATATCACGCCCTTCCAAATATCTGACCTGTGTTGTCGTGTAAAGAGCCCAGAACTGTAGGCGCGCACATAACAAATAAAAAAGTAGTTAAAATATTAACATGGAGAGCAGGTTGAAGTCAAAGAAAATGCCAGTAAATCACCACAGTTCGGTTCATGCTGGAGAACTGATGGAACCAGAAACAGGGAGAAACTTACCGTGGATTCCGCTTGCCTGGAGCTTGAACTGCGTTGCAGTGTGTTTTGAAATATTATTTTTTCCAACGAAACTGTTAAACGTGCCGCCAGTATGTCTACTTAACGAACGTCGTCATACCCCATGCGAGGACGGAATGGTATTTTAAAGTTACCATGCGCATGCTGTGAATATTATTTTGCAGCTCTCTAATGTAGTTGAAAACGGCTTTTTTCAGACTGCCGTATCTTAAGACATACTAGCCGGAGACGAGTCGAACTACGATAGGAGCCTGTATTAAACTCTGCTACAAACTTTTCATCTGTAAAATGATAGGATCACCGTTGAAAGTACCACAGGTGTACGCAGCACTACGAGAACACTGCACGCCAGTTAAGAGCCCTGCGCATAGCGGCGAGAGTGCTCTTGTAGCGCGTGCCAGTTAAGGGGCCCGCCTGCCCGGCGCTCGAACTGCGTTGCAGTGTGTTTGAAATCCCGGTTTTCTCACGAAACTATTGAACGTGCGTCCTATGCGCTAAACTACGAAAAGAACACATACTTCAGACTATGTCTGTCGATTACTTTTAAGACGTCACGCACATTATAAACACCATTTCACAGCACTCCAAAATGGTCAAAAACAGCTTTTTCAAAGCGCTGTATTAAAAATTATAAGCGTTATATACACGCAAAAGTACTCTAGAGACATGCATTGAACCTTGCTACAGACTTTACACTAATAAATTTATAGGGTCACCGCTTAAAGTCCCATAGGTACGCGCAGCACTACGAGAACACTGCATGCCAGTTCAGAGCCCTGCGCGTAGTGACGATGGTGCACTTGTAGCGCGTGCCAGTGTAGCCCTTACAGCTCTCGCGTTTCTCGGCCCCAAACGCGGTAAAAATCCCCAAGCAGGCGGGCCCCTTAACCCTTATAGACCCCATGCTTCTCGGCCAAAAAAGGAGAGAAACTATGTAGGCAGGCGGGCCGCTTAAAAGGGGGATCAGTTCCCGCCAGACTACCTTTGCCAAAATCATTTCTGTAAACACCTACAAGAAAAGGTTACTTATTTCTCGCCGGCAGTCACTAGTCGAAAATTAAGAAACGATGATGAGTTGTAATAGTTTGACAAATTTTTAGAAATTATCATTTATGCAATGTCGTACGAAAAATTTCGTTGAACATTCTTAAATATGGCAAAAAAAAGTGAAAATCCAAGATGGCGGGGTCTGTCCAGCCCTAAAGGGGGATAAGCCCCGCCATCTTGGATTTTTACGTATTTTGTTATAAGTTCCAATTAAGAACGTCTAATGATTTTTTCGCACGCCATTACATAAATAATAGCTCCTTAATCTTAATCAAACTAATACATCTCTATAGAATGTATTATTTTTTGACTAGTGATTGCAAGCAAGAAATAAACTATTTTTTCCTTGCTTTCGGTTACAGAAATGGTCCTGGAAACAGCAGTCTAGCAATTCCATGTTTTAGAACACGTGGAACGTAATGCCCTACGCTTTGTCGACGCCCGAAATAAAATACAAAAATCTGTCCCCCTTGAAACACGCGGCATAAGGCCCCTGGCGTGTGCTCGCAGCACATGGTCGTCGCGGCGAGCAGTTTACCAGGAGGGAGGAGAGTGCCGTGTGCGCCGTGTTGCAGCGTGTGCAGCTGCCGGGGGCGCGATTTGTCGCTGCACATGCCCCTCCCCACTCCTCCTACCCTGGGTGGCAAGAGGACGCACGTGCGTGCTGGGCGGCGCGGGGGCCCGATATAGCAGCGCCGGGGCGAGCCACACCTGAGGCCGGCTGCCGTCAGCTGGTCCGCCGACTCCGCGCTACACCGGCACAAGCCGCGTCTGCGGGGAGAACTACCGGCCACGCAGCAAGCAGAGCGAGTGAAGTGAGTTGGGCGGCTCTTAACAGCGAGGTCTTGAGAGCCTATGAGGGCGAGTGTGGAGCATCGCCGGGATGAAAGGCAGGGGGAAACGGGAGATCCCCGAGAAAACTCGCCGACCAGCGGCATCGGCCGGCACGACTCCCACATGCGAAAATCCGGGAGTGACCCGGTCGGGGATTGAGCGAGCAGGCTAACCGCTCGCTCAGTCACCGTGGCCCCCAGAGCAAGTAGAGTATACTCCGTTCACGGATACTTCCAACTCCATTCCAACCGACTCCATTCAACGAAAGGGAGATAATCGAATCGAAAGGCGATATATCGAAAATACCTGTAAAACTTCATACTGTAAATATACGTCACGAGAAAGAAGCATACAAACAGCGTGTTTTGGGGTAAACATGTGAAACAAAAGATACTTTGTGACGTCGTGGAAATAAGAAAAAAGAATGGTATATTCTCCATTTGCTTACACGTCAAACACACACACACACACACACACACACCCACACACACACACACTTACACACACACGCGCGCACACACACGCGCGCACACACACACGCACACACACACACACACACACACCGAGACTGATAGACACATTAAAAAACTATTAAGACAAAAACGTACTTAAAGAAGTGGATACGAGTGCCATTACAGAAGTAAACGAGAGACACGTGCCGTCGTAATCTGAGCTCGCGTTGCACCAGGTGTTGAATTGGACTTTGCCCTAGCGCACTGACCGCTGGTGAGCTGAAAAGGATACCGCGGGTGGGTCTTGTCACTCCAGACACATGCTTTATTTCTCACACATGCCAAATTTAATTCATAGGATAATAAACACAGATATCTGCACGCACAAGTGAACACCAGGGGAGACCCATATTCAGGGGGACTCGGGTTCGATTCTCGACTCGTCCGGCTCGAATTTCTATTTCAAAAATCACTCTAGCTGTTTGCCGGGATGGTTTCTTGGCTGAGTACTTCCTTATTCCCGCTTGCTCTAGCAACTCGCTCCGTCTCAAAATAGTGTAAAATGTACTTTCATTATTATTTTAGCTTGTACACCACCTAGAAAGTGAAAACTTACCGAATTGGGTCACTGTTATACTCTTCGTAACCCAACGAACGAGTCCTTTCATCCGCCGATGCATATACTTAGAAATTTTTCCATACCCACATACGCAGTGGTTAATTAATGCTAAAGATTTGTGGATTGGGGGGGGGGNGGGGGGGGGCACCCAACAGAATATTCAATCCGCTCACTTCCACAAATACGAGTGTAAACCTAATTTCATGAATAAAAGATTAACCCTTGTTGCGATTGTTTCATTTTTGCACCGTTAATATATATACATATATATGTATATATACATATATATACAATGGGCTCACATTAATATTCGGCCACCTATGATTACCGCAGTTTCATGGCCTTAGGTTACATTAGTGATGAAGAAAAACATAAATCATATTGCACAACCATTCTTGTGTGCTTTAAATGAAATATAGCGGTAGCCAATAACGAAAACAAACAATATGATTTTGTCATCCCATGCTGCATAAGTACGCCACTTTAATATTCGGCCATCATCATTCAAGCACAAACATAATTCTCTTTGCAAACTAAACAAGCATTTATTTAGTACCTGGTAGCATGGCCATTCTGTTTAATTACATCTCGCAGGCGTTGTGGCATATTAGCAATAATTTTTCTTGTACATTCGGAGCCAATCTTACTCCATTCTTCCTTGAACATTTTCTCTAATTCTTTTGTGGACCTAATTGTTGTAGTACGCAGTCTTATTTTGAGTTCATCCCACATATTTTCTATGGGATTCAGGTAGAGTGATTGAGGAGGTATTTTAATGACTTTGGGACAGTTATACAAAAGCCAACTCTTGACAATGTACGACTTGTGTTTTGGGTCATTATCTTGGTAGAACTTAAACGTGTTCCTAATGCCCAGATTATGAGCCCTCTTGCGTAGGTTTTTTTTTTCAGGATGTTGATATCGTCTTTCTTTTTCATTGTTCCGTCAACACGTACAGCTTCTCCAACACCTGCTGAAGATATACAATCCCAGATCATAATACTACCTCCACTATGTTTCACAGTAGGTTGTATGTTCCCAGGTTTTAGCTCCTCACTTGGGTTGCGCCATACTGTTACCCTGCCATCTGAACCAAACACATTCCATTTCGTCTCATCAGCAAAAATAACATCATTCCGCCAGCTTTCATCTTTGTCAGCGTGGTCTTTTGCGAACTTAAGGCGCCCGTCTACCTGGAACTTTTTCCCATGTTTAGGCCGAGAAGCGCGGGAGCGATAAGGGCGACACTGCCACGCGCATCAAGTACACCATCGCCGCTAAGCGCAAGGCTCTCAACTGGCGTGCAGTGTTCTCGTCGTGCTGCGTGTACCTATGGGACTTTCAGGGGTGACCATATTATTTTATTAGTGGGAAGGCTTTAGGAAGGTTCAGTGCAGGCCCCTATAGTAGTTTTGTATGTATCTGATGCGTGCATTTTGAGCTACAGCGCCTTGGAAAGGCCGTTTTTAGCGGTTTTGGAGTACTCTGAATTGATGTTTCTAACGTACGTGATATTTTGAAAGTACTTAACAGCTCTCGTCTGAAGTGTGTGTTCTTTTCGTAGATCAGCACGTTGGACGCACGCTTAATAGTTTCGTTGAAAAACGTGTATTTCGAACACTCTGCAACGCAGTTCAAGCGCCAGGTAGACGGGCGCCTTAAGTCGTTTTCTTCTATTTTCCTCATTAATGAAAGGCTTTTTTCTAGATACGCTGCTATTATAACCTACTCTTCTGATAACTCGTCGTATGGTTTCTGGATGGACGTTCTTTCCACATTCATTGAGTACCTCCGTGGTAGGTTTGCAATCACTAATTTTCGATCTTTCTTTATTTTCCTGATTACTATAAGTTCTTCTCTCGCGCTTAGTTTCTTTGGCTGTCCTTTTTGAGGTACGGAATCTATTCTGTCTTCTGAAACCTTCTTATGATGTCTCCGACAGTGGACCTCGGCAGATTAAAGTGCTCCTCAATTTTTCGTTGAGATTTCTTCTTTGCATGATGAAAAATGACCAGCTGCCGCTGTTCAAACGTTGTATTCCTGCCCTACGTCACATCTGCCTGACTGTCGCAGCCAACAGAGCTACCCAATACAACCTCTCAGCGCAGAGAGTGTGCAGGGAATGACACGAGGTACGAACGCAATGTGCATCGTGCCTGTGCCACGCGTCCACCACAACTGGCCGAATATTAAAGTGACGTACTTATGCATTACGCGAGGATAAAATATTGTGTTTCGCTAACTTGCACGGCTTATTTCAGTTATTGGCTACTATTGCATTTCATTTAAAGCACACAAGAATGATTGTGCAATATGTTTTATGTTTATCTTCATTTCTAATGTAACATAAGGCCATGAAACTGCGATAATCATCGGTGGCCGAATATTAATGTGAGTCATTGTGTATATATATATATATATATATATATATATATATACACACATATATAGTGACGGTTTCAGCCGACACATGCAAGTAGGACTCCGGCTCTGTTAAATACCAATTCCGAATATTGGATTACAAAATCGCTTAAAAATCTTGACTAAATTCCCATGACTTTAAATCCCCCACAAAGATATATTAATTAATTAATATATATTTTGCCTTTATACAAAATAATTGCACCTGGAGATTCACATATATTTTAATAGTTATTCAAAGCAACTCCCCTTCCCCAAATTTAAAATAGAGGAATAGCAGTACTGGCATATTGCCCTTCTGGTTTTTGATTTTTCGGCTTTGCATGTTGGCACGCATCGCAACATTTGACCCAACTTTCCAGATCGTTGCGCTCTCCTGGCCACGTAATAAATTCCAACACACGGGTAATAGTTTTATCCAGTCCTCTGTGTCCCCCGTAAAAGGATTCATGATAGTATTTTAAAACCACTGCCCTTAGTTTTCCAGGTACAAAAACTCTGAATTTCCCACCTTTTTGTTTCATTTTCCTAGAAATCCTTTATAATCTACGTAACAAGAATTTCCGTCTTTGATTTCAGACAATATCTGTATACATTCCGTGTCAGAATTTCGGTGTTTTTTATATCAGTAAAAGCACTGGCAAACTTTTGCATCGTGTTTAATTCCAAAACATTTATACCATAAGAAACTGAATCGGACAGCGGACTATCCACAGGGGCCCCATTTTCCACTGCCTCAAACTCGTCTTCGCAATACAATGCGCGACAACGCATCCGCTACAGAATTATCGATCGCCTTTATATNCCACTGCCTCAAACTCGTCTTCGCAATACAATGCGCGACAACGCATCCGCTACAGAATTATCGATCGCCTTTATACGCTGCGCGGTAAATTTAAAGCGAGCTAGGCGCGCTAACTACCGTGCCAATCTACCAGCTGGCTTTAGTGATTTTAACAACCAACCAAGAGCTTGGTTATCCGTACATTAAGTAAACGGAGCATGATCTAAATAATTTGAAAAGTTTTCCATTGCCCATATACAATTTAAACACTCTTTATCATAATAAGTCAATTTCTGTTCTGCCTGAGTTAATAATTTACTGGCGTATGATGTCGGCACAAAATGACCGTCTTTTTTTTTTTGTTTCAAATACGCCCCGAACTTGCACCACAGTGTAAAAAAATTTCTTCAGAAAAATTGGGCAAATGCAAGACGGGAGGATTAGCTAACATTTCTTTCAATTTTTGAAAAGCGTTTTCTTGTTCCGCGTTTAACACAAAATGTACATTTCGTCTTTTCAACTGGTTTAATAGTTCTGCAAGGTAAGAAAAATTTGGAATAAATGTACTGTAAAAAGCAACTATTCTTAAAAATCTTTTTACACTGCTTAAATTTTTTAGTTGTGGAAAATTAACTACAGATTTAATTTTCTCAGGATCAGTGCGTAAACTACCCTTCGAAATAATGAACTCTAGATATTGCACATGTTGTCGTGCCCAACTAATTTTTCCTTGGTTCACCCTCGGACCAGCCTTCCTTAACGCGTCTAACACTGTCCTTAAATGTTTAAGGTGTTCCTGCGACGTGTCACTGTACATACACACGTCATCATTGTACGTAAAGCCGAACTCCTACAAGTACCGTCCTAACACGTGATTAAACCCCCAGGACATACATTGGGACCCTGAATTTACCCCCATGGGCAGACGCATCCACGAGAACAACCCCCCTAGCGTACAAAACGCTAACGGCGCTCTACTTTCCGGACGTAACTCACACTGTAACAAAGTTAAATTAAAATCCAATATAGAGAAATATTAGCCTCTTTGCAAGTGTTGGAAAACAGTTTCCATAACCTGTACTGGATATGAATCAACATACAATTTTTTATTAACATTTCTATAATCACATATTAACCGATATTAACTTGTGTTTTTTTCGGTTACAAAAAAGACGGGCTCGCATACGAACTAGTGGATTCCTCCCCAATTCCCTGTTCCTTTAAATAATTGATTAACTGCTCATATATTTGCATTTTGGGCGCAGACTCACGATATTGCACGTACAATACAGGCTCGCTATATATATATATATATATATTTTTTAAACAACAGAAACCTCTTTATCATACCCTACTTTTGACGTAAGAACACCACTATATTATGTTTTTAACTGGTCTAATGCCTTTACTATCTCTTACGAATGTTGTATAACAACTTAATTTTCGACATCGGGAAGGCTTTATTTGCAGAGCAATAACAGTCTCAGGGGAAAAACTAAATTTCAACGCTTTTCTTGCTACGTCAGTACATGCGTGGGTGCTGCCCCGCAGAATCTTCGCAAAAAATTTCTACCAGAGCTCTTCATACCAAAGGGCCGTACTATACTAACGTACCAAGCCAACTGACCAGGCCAACCGACTAGTTGCGAAACATTCCTCAAAAATATTCCCATCATTTCATTTGTTCGCCATGTAGAACTCAGTCGATTTTAAATGGTCCGAGCAAGGTATCATTCTTAAAATCGAACTGTAGTCCTCCTGCATGCACTCACATAAATGTTTATCCAAAACAGTCTCTCAATTGATTCTTTACACCACTGAATTAATACGTCTTCCAGAGAAGCAGAAGGGACTGTATAATAAATTACACACACATTGCTGTGTATTCATACATTTAATTTATTTACTTACTAACTGTGCCCGCGGCTCCACTTGCGCGGACTACAGAATTATTGTTTAGGTTTTATTGAAAATAAATAATCGAAATC
>NQII01001349.1:143232-157934 GCA_002778355.1 Clitarchus hookeri
GGAAGTGTGGTGGGGGGGGGGGGTCCATCCACCGTCGCCAAGGCTCTCCACGTCCGCATACAGTCAACCGACTTGCGAAAAATTACATTTTCACAAAACTTTTGATATCTCTTATAGTATAGGCGGGAATTGGTTTTAGACAGCGTATTGCAAGAGAGCGCGCTGGCGGCAAACTTTTTTCCGACTTGATTCCCTATTATCGTCACTGCTTTTTNTGCAAGAGAGCGCGCTGGCGGCAAACTTTTTTCCGACTTGATTCCCTATTATCGTCACTGCTTTTTTCTTAAGTTACTTTACGTAACAAAATATATACTAAAACCTGGCCAGAGAACATAGCTATGAATGAAAAAAAAAACTCTTAAATAGGATACGGGGTTCTCGAGTGATAAGCGCACAGACAAACAGACAGACAGAGAGACGTTGAGTTTTATGATATGTATAGATAGATTATATACATTAAACATTTCTAATTATTTTGTACTTTCTATCTTTAGATTTCTCAGATGTTTGCAGATCATGGATAGTAGCCAACAGTCTCATATTATATAACCCCGATTCTTCAGTTCGTCGATGATTGAAGATGTCACAACAATGCGTGAGAGATCCGCGAATTATTTTGCAGGTCAATCAGATATCTGAGTCTATAAACAAGTTCATTCGGATCTTCGGGAAATATGTAACGAGCGTTATTGACGCCTTATGCTTTCTCCGCACCACTTGTCGAAGGAAACTCGCTGGTGAAATGGGTGGGAACATCGAGAGAAACATCATCCTTCTCATCAGATACTGCATCAACACTCTCTTCATAGTCATTATCATCAATGCTGTCTTTATTATTGTCTTCGCCTTCTGTTTCATCATCAATATAGCGTTTAATTCTCTTTGTAGGGGTCGCACAGTCATTATCATTATTTAGAACCGACAACTGTTTATTCTGAAGTTCGTCTATCTCACGCGAACGTACTGCAGGTGTACATTCCACACATACTGGCTCTACCAAACCTCGTAGGTCTCTCATTCCATCACTAGCATTAACTGTCTCTTCACAATCGACTGCGGAATCAGTACCCATCGATGCAGCAGAGGGTATTGACTACATCACTTGCTGGCTCTCAAATGACGAATCCTTGCAATTCTTGACGTGGTTCCTCAATACATCACCTTGCATAAACTGCATGTGCCCATTGTCGTTATGCTTAATCACGCTAAACGGACTCTGCGTACAGGCGGTTCTCTTATGCAGCCGAACATGACAGCTTTTGCTGAAGATCTTTCCACAGTAGCAACACTGTTTTACATGTAATTTTCCAGCAGTGGGAGAAGGTACATCCAAGGGGGTAAGCTCTACAGTAGGCTTCGTGCAATCATTAGCTTGCACCATCTTCATGAAAAAATCCGAAGTCCTGTTCACAGCGGCAACATGTGTATCTACTTGGCCTAGCTATTTCTTTATGTGTGTGTATATATATATACATACATACACACACATGTTGAACACATCTCAGCAGTGAGATTTAAGCATTCTTATGCATTCATTCAACCAGACACTTATCTAGTTCCTTGATCATATTACCATACAGTTAAATCGTTAGCAGTTTCTTCGAGATAAGTTCTTCGCTCAGCTTGAAATAATGGTCACACTAAAGCTAACAACTGAGTCCTGCCAGACCGACCTTTCGCCATCAGCACCACAATCAGCACCACAATCAGCACCACAATCAGCACCACAATCAGCACCACAATCAGCACCACAATCAGCACCACAATCAGCACCACAATCAGCACCACAATCAGCACCACAATCAGCACCACAATCAGCACCACAATCAGCACCACAATCAGCACCACAATCAGCACCACAATCAGCACCACAATCAGCACCACAATCAGCACCACAATCAGCACCACAATCAGCACCACAATCAGCACCACAATCAGCACCACAATCAGCACCACAATCAGCACCACAATCAGCACCACAATCAGCACCACAATCAGCACCACAATCAGCACCACAATCAGCACCACAATCAGCACCACAATCAGCACCACAATCAGCACCACAATCAGCACCACAATCAGCACCACAATCAGCACCACAATCAGCACCACAATCAGTACCACAATCAGCACCACAATCAGCACCACAATCAGCACCACAATCAGCACCACAATCAGCACCACAATCAGCACCACAATCAGCACCACAATCAGCACCACAATCAGCACCACAATCAGCACCACAATCAGCACCACAATCAGCACCACAATCAGCACCACAATCAGCACCACAATCAGCACCACAATCAGCACCACAATCAGCACCACAATCAGCACCACAATCAGCACCACAATCAGCACCACAATCAGCACCACAATCAGCACCACAATCAGCACCACAATCAGCACCACAATCAGCACCACAATCAGCACCACAATCAGCACCACAATCAGCACCACAATCAGCACCACAATCAGCACCACAATCAGCACCACAATCAGCACCACAATCAGCACCACAATCAGCACCACAATCAGCACCACAATCAGCACCACAATCAGCACCACAATCAGCACCACAATCAGCACCACAATCAGCACCACAATCAGCACCACAATCAGCACCACAATCAGCACCACAATCAGCACCACAATCAGCACCACAATCAGCACCACAATCAGCACCACAATCAGCACCACAATCAGCACCACAATCAGCACCACAATCAGCACCACAATCAGCACCACAATCAGCACCACAATCAGCACCACAATCAGCACCACAATCAGCACCACAATCAGCACCACAATCAGCACCACAATCAGCACCACAATCAGCACCACAATCAGCACCACAATCAGCACCACAATCAGCACCACAATCAGCACCACAATCAGCACCACAATCAGCACCACAATCAGCACCACAATCAGCACCACAATCAGCACCACAATCAGCACCACAATCAGCACCACAATCAGCACCACAATCAGCACCACAATCAGCACCACAATCAGCACCACAATCAGCACCACAATCAGCACCACAATCAGCACCACAATCAGCACCACAATCAGCACCACAATCAGCACCACAATCAGCACCACAATCAGCACCACAATCAGCACCACAATCAGCACCACAATCAGCACCACAATCAGCACCACAATCAGCACCACAATCAGCACCACAATCAGCACCACAATCAGCACCACAATCAGCACCACAATCAGCACCACAATCAGCACCACAATCAGCACCACAATCAGCACCACAATCAGCACCACAATCAGCACCACAATCAGCACCACAATCAGCACCACAATCAGCACCACAATCAGCACCACAATCAGCACCACAATCAGTATCACAATCAGCACCACAATCAGTATCACAATCAGCACCACAATCACACACACACACACACACACACACATATATCACTGAGTTACAACTTATCAAAGACGAGCCTTTTCTTAATTCTAATGCGAACACAGCTACGCTTGGCCTAGTAGGCGAAAAATAATTCTTAAACGCCGCCCGGATATCTCGGCCTTTTTTTTTTTGTTGAAAACGGCGAAGCAGGTACATATATTCGTTGTGTGCCGGAGAACTTCACTCCCAAGGCCGTGCGTGCGCCAAGGCACGAATGGCGCGGTCTGCGCAGTGTTTCGCATATTTATAACCACATGTGTGGCGGAGTACGTCGGAGAGTCTGCAGTCTGCGCGCCTGCTGAGGAGATACGGCGAGACAATACACAGAACTTCACTCTCCCATCAGGAGGTTCCGGGTTTGACTGCAGGCCGAGCGACGGATGTGTCAAGTGAGTGAGTGAAGAAATTTGGGCGAATCATAACAACGAGGTCTTGAGAGCTTGTGAGGGCGAAGCGAGGTGAGTATGGAGCAGCGCCGGAATTAAAGGGAGAAGTGGGAGAGCGGGAGATCCCCGAGAAAACCTGCCGACCAGCGGCATCGCCGGCACGATTACTTTTGTGATACATGGCATATTTAGGAAACNAAAACCTGCCGACCAGCGGCATCGCCGGCACGATTACTTTTGTGATACATGGCATATTTAGGAAACAACGAGGCACATCATTCCTAGTCTGAAATAAATTGCAAATAGACTATCGTCTAGTTACAAGCGATATTTTTTATTAGAAGATACAAGTATCTTACGCCAACTCGTTGCTTTGTCTACTGTTTTAATTGTAACTCTGATTTTTTTTTCAAAATTTTATATTTTCTTATGAGTACCGTTTTAATTAATTACTACTGTAGCATTCAATACGCAAAAAAAAAAAAAATATATATTTTATGCACACTTCTATGTTCTACGACGCGCTATTAAAACTGGATACATCACGTTCAAGTAAACGCTTTGTAAGGGAGTTAAATATTGGGTTTACCCCACTAAATAAACGACGTATTTATATTTGCCTACTGCGTAGAGCTGAGTATAAATGCTCAGCTGTCACTGACGATAATAACACTGTCAGAACAAATATTTGCACCTAAAATAAAGGATATTATTGCACCTGAAGTTAGATTTCAACTAATAACCGAATGATCTTTTTTCTTTTAACATCATACTTCATTATAAAATGAAATACTTTATAATAATTTTAAATTTTTTCTTTGCTCTGAGAATTTTTTTCCTTAATATACACGCTCTTAAACAAAAATCACAGACAAACTCCGTTAAGTGATTTCTCGCATTAATATGTAGACGAAAAGGATACNACACGCTCTTAAACAAAAATCACAGACAAACTCCGTTAAGTGATTTCTCGCATTAATATGTAGACGAAAAGGATACAAGGTATTTTTAAACTACATGTCGAAATTCAAACCACAGTATCTATGAGCTAATATAAACAATAAATCCTAGTAGCAAAATGTTCGGAAAATTCATTTAGTATTTATATAAATTTAAATTGAAGTTAGAAAAACAATGCAGCGAGTCCGCAGCTTTACGCACCTGCGTGCACAACAAGTTGCATATCACGAAGGCGAACGGAATAGGCTTAATCGTCAACACGCGAGAATACGTTTCCATTGAAGGTAATATGATTCCGTTCGCCTTCGTCATATGCGCTGTTCTCCTTTCATTTCAGATTTATAAATACTAGATACATTTCCTGAACATTTACTAGGATTTATTGTTTATATTGGCCCATAGATGCTGTGGTTTTTATTTTGACATGTATGTTAAAACCGCCTTCCAAATTTACTCAGACCTTTGAAAGTACGTGTAGTGTACCAATAAATGCGATAAAACACACACACACACNCACACACACACACACACACACACACACACACACACACATAGAGAGTAGGCAGGCGTGTCACTCGCCTCCAATGCGAATGGATACACCTGTGTCGCAACCGCCATTTTTTATATAACATGTTACGTGTGCACACCGACAGTAATTTTCTGCAGATGTATATACTGGTACACTGAATGTACTTTCAGAGGTCTGATAAGATTTTCTCCCGTGCTATTCGTAATAAACCTGTCGCTGATCTCCACATTTATGGGAGTGTAACATCCTTAGGAAGCGAGTAAGACTAAGTATCATGTGTATACTTTTCGTCTACATTTATGTGAGTAATAGCTTGACGGAGTTGTCGGTGATTTTTGTGAACATCCTGTATGTGCCAGCTCTCTATGATCTAAATACGTGTGTAGGGAGGTAAGCCTTGGTTATCAGCCGGTGAACATCCTTCAGCAAAGGCAGAGTGAAACTATGAAATAGTCCAGAATTCAACCGAAATGAATATGCTATTTTCTAATCCCACACACTTATTGCCATACTTGCTTTAACCGAGCAATGTACGTAAGTACATACAATGATCATAAAATATGCTACACCATGAGGGAGGAGTGAAGCTTAGCCATAGTCGGCTTCAAGCCAGTTCTCTACGGCGGATGATATAATTGCTTATATACAAGTAAATCGAATAGTCTTTTAACGATGTTAAAAAAAATAACGCATACATGTGCACGAGTAAAAGCGCCGNAGTCGGCTTCAAGCCAGTTCTCTACGGCGGATGATATAATTATCTGATATATACAAGTAAATCGAATAGTCTTTTAACGATGTTAAAAAAAATAACGCATACATGTGCACGAGTAAAAGCGCCGTTACGGTATCTTGTTAACAGCCAATAAATCTTTTGTAAACCAAATTAGTTTAAACTCTTAACCCTTTCAGACCCACCTTAATTTACGGTTTCAGGTGCTGGAAACAAAAATTTTTATGATGCGTGCTGTCGACACAACACCTGTTTCATTGCCACAGCCAATGAGTTGTAGGCTATATGTTCGGCTACAGTTAATGTGAACAAACTATCACATAGACCAGTAAAACGGTTTGCGAATCATTTACGTACAGGTAAGATCATTGGTCACTGAGATTTGCAGTGTGCAGAACAGACCAAAAATTACATATACGTGCGTAATGCACACCACTGTTCACACTGGGTCTGATTGGGTTAAACATTTGAATAATGTTCCTTTTCCAAAAGTAATACTGAGTGGAGTTATTATGGTTATTTTTACCAGCAGCATCACAAAGTTTCCGAAGTTTCGCGCCACGTCTAGCCAATATCACGGGCACATCTTGTGTGAAGCGAACTTTGAGAACCACTAGCGGAATAGTTTCCGCTAAAATTTGAATGAGGTCACATATAATAAATAACCAGTCGATATGTTATCCAATTCGAGATATCTCAAATGAAAGAATTTTCAACATTCCTATTATTCTTTTGGATAATATAATATTATTTTATCTTTCTCTGTCTCTTCTCCTGACTTACACATGTAAAACACTGAAATATATTTGACAAACAAAAGCGTGACCAAGTTAGACGGATCTTATTTGCCAAATTATTTAACAATAACAATTTTAATAAGTATATTTTCATACACCGCATTCCATATTGATAATATTAAATGGTGGTTGGTTCTTTCGTGTAAATTTTATCAGCTACGTGGAACACTTTAACATAAAAATAACAGTTTTGTCAGTTGGTTCTTTTTTAGAAAATAGTTTCTTCCAATCGTAATTCACCTAGGAGTCTTAAGCCCCGTCTACAATTGATTTGTCGTTACCATAAAGCGTTGAAATAAGTCTTGGGTTAAACGTTGCGTAACGAGGGTGGCTACAACCGACGACTTTAGACGTCGTCACACCGATAAACGTTTAAAAGCATCGCATTAAAAGTAGGCCATCTTACAATTCTTTGCATTTAACTTTTAAAATCAGCCAATCAGGATTCAAGACATTACCAACAAGAGACAACAAATAAAATGCACATTCGCCAATAGATAGCTCCAACATGTTCGTACATTTTGTTATCCTCCGTTAAACGAAATCAAGTTTCAAGTAACGCAAAATACATGAAAAAATAATTTAGTGCTACTATAAAGTTTCGGACCCCAGTTTTTTTAAATTTTACAAAAGTGATCAACAGCACTAAACATTTATTGGGTAAGTATTTTTTATAAATAACCAATAATATAATTTTTAATAGTCTTGTCTGCAATACTTTTTTTTTTCACCTGTTAACGTAAATGGTAGTTTAGCACACTGCGCACTGTAGAGGTAAAGGGAAATTGCAGTGTTTACAAAAAATTATTGGGGAGGGAAGGCAGCTATGTATGCTGGCATGTCACACGGAATATATATATAATTATTTATTGGGATTTTTTTAGTGCAGGTTGTAAGTGAAGATTACGCGCCTTCAGTTTTATTTTGCAATGTGTGTGTGTGTGTGTCTACTAAGTTCCAGTACTTACAGTGGCTTTTTTTTTTTTTTTTTTTTTAAATGTTTACAGCATAGTCTAATTTGGTTATTGAGGATTTTTTTTGAACGTATAACCAAAAGTAAATAGAAAAACATTTACATCAAGACCAGCAGCTTTTAATTTGTGAGAACGTTTCTCCCGTGGAACACACTCCTTCGCCGTATTTTCGAACCCTCAGGAAGTCGCCAGTTTTACAGAGGGTAGTCTAGGAATGTTTCGCTCCTGTCTGTCGTGAGATGGTGGCGGTGGTTTGGTAGACGGCGCGACGATGACCGTCGGGCGCGACATTTCCAAAGCCCTCCTGCATGGGTATCCGAGTGCGAAGTTGGAGAATACCGTGCGTTTGTCGGAACAATGAGTTTCTCGCCGCTCGGTGGTGCATGCGGGCACCCACACACTCCGCGTCGTTGCAGCCGTTCTAGCCGCGCCACTGCATGCTGGCCCGCCGCAGTTAAAAAAAATCGAATTCACAAAGCACAACAACGTTTAAGCTATTACACTCGTTAAATCCACCGATGCTGTGCCGCCTACGCCATATTTTTTTTTTGGGGTTTTTACGGACGATTTAAAAAAAAAATCGATGCCAATATTATTTTTGTTTCACTACAAGTAAATTACAGCAAATTTTACAACAGTTGCTTTTGAATAAGTAAAACTGATAAGGAATTTTTAACAAGCAAATATTGCATACTTCAAGTTTATAATAAAAATGGATATATATATATATATATATATATATATGTATAAACAATTTTGTACGGTAACTAAAACGACGTGCTATAAAGATACGTTTTACTTGCAGTTACAAGAAACATTTTGTCAACTAGTTTCAAAAATAATTATTTGTAAAACCTACCAAAAAACATTTACTGTGTATTTCAGCTGACCCAAAAAGTCCCGATGAAGTAAAAACATTTAATTAATAAGCAACGAATGTAGGCTATACAGAAAATTATTCCTGTCTTGTAAATTTTGCATGTGTCAATTAAAACTATACAAACGATTTTACTCAAAGAAATTACAGATTAATAACTTTAACTTTTCTTTGCACATTACTTAAACTTTTGTTTAAAAAAACATTCAGTGTAAAACTGTGATTAGCAGATAAGTTTTTCAATATTCCGTATTTCACTTTTTTCTTTAAAAAAATGGCGTATGAAAATACTTTCTTCTCCAATATGCTATCTTTTTACAGTTTCCACTCGTGAGCAGGACACTCTTTACATAACTCTTAATATATATTTTTTATTTACGAAACTGGGAAATAATGCAGATACAATTGCAATATCTTTTTTTTTTTTTCACTCTGTAATTATTTTAAATATATGAAGTGTGGCTGCTGGAACTTTTCTTATGACATTAACAAAATATATGAATTTCCTCTGTACTTCCATTTCATATTAACAAAGACGGAGGTTGGCACTAGAAGGCTATTTATTAATAGGAAATAATAAAAAAAAATGTTTCAGGTTTTGTAAGTAGAATCAAACAACTTTTACTGTGTCTGTATATAATAACTGCGAAAAGAACTTGATTTGATTGAGTGAGTGGAGAGATTTGGACGGCCTTAACATCGAGGCCTTGAGAGCCGATGAGGGTGAAGCGAGGTGAGTATGGAGCAGCGCCGGAATGCAATGGTGGGGGAAACGGGAGTATTTTTTTTTCATTTATTTATTTTGTGTTTTTTTATTTAGAGTGGGAGTTATAAAAGTATTATTTTAAAATTTAGACATTCCGCAATTATTCGATAATGTGTGACAACTGATGCTTCGGGCATAGGTTTTATTTTAAGCCTTCTGGTCCTGCATGTAGAAAAGACGTATTATACTCGAAGTTTTGCTTTGACTTTAATTTTTGTCATAGCTGAGAAGCCTTTCTTTCACAAATATGAACTTGAGAAGGACAAAAGAACAATAGTATATATTATGTATTTCATTCTAGACAAGGATTCTCCCAATCTCCCTCCTCCTACCCCAGCCCCCTTCCTACCGGCTACTAAAAAAAAAAACTACTTGTGTTCTGAGTATGTGATCAAAAACCAGATAAAATAATTATTTATCGTCACGTTCTATAGCCATGATATCTAGAACCTCTGCAATGTCTGCCAGTTCATATGATGATACAATAAACTCAACATTCTGAGAGGAAAAAGTTGAACGTACATATCTGCTACATCTTGCAGTCTTGCCAAGTTGTCAAGAATTAGGCCTTTCAGCTTTCCAAGGTCTTTTAGCATGTTAACAAGAGAGGGTACGTTTGACAAGTCCTCTTTTCTGAATTGCAGACTCCCAAAAATCTACATTTCTATTCGACACATCGATTTTGTGACTGAGGAAATTGTCATCTTTAGCAGTTACCACTGCTTTAAATTTTTTAACTTACATTATTAATTTTTAACGGTCCCGCATAATGTAGGATAGAAAGTTAAACAGCTCGGAACTTCCACCCCCCTCTTCCCCCTCCCCAAAATTCGGGAAAAAATGTTCACATCTCAAATGGTTCAGTTTTCACAACCCGGTTTAAGACTTCTTTCAGTTTCTGCATTGAAAGTTGGCAGCTGTGCGTATCTGTCTCTATCGGACCAACCTGGATTTGATTACTATGTATAGTCTATTCGCGGTTTCTTCACACTTTTTAAATCAAACCTTTGAAAAAAACACCCAAGTNATTTGATTACTATGTATAGTCTATTCGCGGTTTCTTCACACTTTTTAAATCAAACCTTTGAAAAAAACACCCAAGTATGACGTGATTGATTGTTTTCTAAATATGTCGCGTATCACAAGCTTTTTATACTCGTGTTAACGTAAAAGTTAATTATTTTTGGTTAAATTGAACTTTTACTTATATTTTATCCGTAATTTACAATATTTAATTTATACGAGGGTTATTCGGAAAGTAACCAGGCTAAAGAATATTTTGTATTTGGTAGTGTCTAAAAAAGTTTAAACTTTTTTTATTTAATTCCTTACGTGTTTCTATATTTTTCTACATAGTTTCCATATTTGTGCAAACATTTGTCATAACGTTGTACAAATTTTGAATGCCTAAGTCATAGACGTCTGCCACCTGTGAGGATAACCAGTCTGTCACTGCTTCTTTCACCACGTCATATGTGACGAAACGCTTGCCTACCTAAAGGCGTTTGTGTTAGTCTGGTGGGCCTTGCATTGGGCAGCCGGTCGCTGTCAACCAAAGGGACGTGACTTTCCTTCCCTCGAGGGTCTGAGGGCGTGGGTGACAGCCACAACCTGGGGCCCGTGAGGGCGAGTGATAGCTAGCAGCTCANGAGCATTTAGGTCCTTCTTCTCGTATCTTCAAGAAGTGAGGGATGTCTATCTTCCTGTTCCTGGCTTCCCCTGATAACCTCTCCTACCGGCTGGCGCCTGCTCGGCCTTGGACCTCTATTACCATTCTCAGTTGTTATTATCATTAACCTATNACCGGCTGGCGCCTGCTCGGCCTTGGACCTCTATTACCATTCTCAGTTGTTATTATCATTAACCTATCCTTTTCCAGCGAATGTAAGGCTTATTTTTCGACACCCTTCATCTATTAAGTGATACCAAGTGGCAAGAGTACCTAAAAATAGCGGAACAAGTGAAAATCGCTCGGCGCCAAGTCTGGACTGTACGGTGGGTGGGTAATCTGTTCCCATCCAAAAGATCTGTTCAGATTTTGGGTGTGAATGGCAGAATGGGTTCTGGCATTGTCATGGANCTAAAAATAGCGGAACAAGTGAAAATCGCTCGGCGCCAAGTCTGGACTGTACGGTGGGTGGGTAATCTGTTCCCATCCAAAAGATCTGTTCAGATTTTGGGTGTGAATGGCAGAATGGGTTCTGGCATTGTCATGGAGCAACAAAACTCCAGACGTCAGAAGACCACGTCGCTTATTGCGTATTGCACGTTGAAGTTTAGTCAGGGTAGCGCAGTAAGCGGCTGCATTGATTGTTGTCCCTTGCTGCATAAACTCGACTAACACGACTCCATGCCTATCCCAAAACACGGTTGCCATAACCTAGCGTGTTGAGATTGTCCGCTTGGCCTTGACTTTGACTGGTGATGTCGGGTGACGCCATTCCATTGACTGACGTTTAGACTGTGGGGTCATGTGAGAAACCCACATCTCGTCCCCTGTGACAATATTACCTAAAAATTGATCACCTTCCTTATGATATCGGTCCAAAACATCAAGAGCACAAGCCATTATTTTCATTTGGTGTTCCTCAGTAAGCAGCTTGGGAACCTAACGTGCGCACAATTTGTGAAATTGCAAATGTAGGTAGAACAACTTTGCACAAAATTGTTCTACCTACATTCGGAAATTCCAATGCTAAAGTTGAAACTGTGAATCGTCGGTCTTCACGAATCTTTTCGTTCACGACTTTGACCAAATCTTCTGTGATCACTGATGGTCGGCCTGATCGCGGTTCATCATGGACATTTTCCCGTCCGTCCTTGAAAGCTCTCACCCACTTACGCACTTTGCTGTCACTCATCGCATTGGGGCCATACACTTGACTTATCTGTCGATGAACTTCCGCGGCTGAAACGTTCCTTACTGTCAAAAACAGAATCACTGACCGTATTTCACAGTCGGCGGGCTGATCAATTGTTTTAAACATTTTGAACTGACACTGTAAACAGCACACTGCCACAATATAAATGCAAATGGCGTCGTTTGACGAACAAGGCATGCCGGGAGTCGGTGCGCATGCGCGTTACAATGTTCGCGTGACATTCGATTAGCTACGGTGATTCGGACCTTACTTTCAGAATAACCCTCGTAATATGAATAAAGACAGTGAGAAATATAGGCGTGTTGGTAATGCGTAGTAAGAAATAGTTTTTATGCAAAATAATATTACACTGAGTGCTCACAAATGCGGTGCGTTGGCCCTCTGGTGTAATTTTATAAGCTTTGTTGGCATGGGGCGGAGGGATATCCTGGAAGTAGAACTTAAGCAGGGCTTCAGAAAAGTGGGAAGTAACCGTGAATTGACTCTAATTTTCATTTTCCATGTAGGCTATGAACTTATATTCACTATTGTACACTAATATTTTTTATCTCGAAATTTCTTGGCATTCCGGTTACTAGAGAATAATTACGTTTAAATTTACCTAACAGTAGTATCATTATAAATAATCTTCTAAAAAAAAGGTTTGTCAGTGGTTAAATGAGATACATGGAACTGCTATTTCCTTGAAAGTAAACTTTCGGCACTTTATATAAACGATGCGTTTGTTTGAGTACACCTGAGAGCCCCTCTTAGTTTCTCCTTGTTGTCCTGTGTCTGCTTCCTTCATATATAAATATTGACATAATCACTGACCTTAGTGAATAGTATTCATGCTTCGACCAAGTGATTTTGGGTAAAATGTTTGAAATGTAAATATATTTCTACATCTATAATGCGTATTAATAAAATAAAAACGAAACCAGTTCAATTTGTAATCATTT
Source organism: Clitarchus hookeri (assembly GCA_002778355.1). Classification (NCBI taxonomy): domain Eukaryota; kingdom Metazoa; phylum Arthropoda; class Insecta; order Phasmatodea; family Phasmatidae; genus Clitarchus; species Clitarchus hookeri. The sequence continues at coordinate 156,514 of NQII01001349.1, forward strand.
TTACCCCTAAATTTCACTTTTGATATAGACTGTTCGCATTTAACACAGTACTTTTGAATGCCGTGTTTAGGGTCTATTTTTCTTCTCGTTTTATACGCTTTTTGCCATATGTAAAATTAATGCTACCATTGGGCTGATAACTTTATTCGTGCGACATCCAAGTTAAACCCACGGAACTGTTAGAAATCTGTTAACAATATGCCGATACGAATTACGATGTGTTTAAAACAAGAAGTGGTCGTAAACTTAATGAAACTACACTCGCGACACATCACCAAGTCCAACGGCTATTGACTGCTACCTTAATGGGGAGCCTGTGCATGCCAATGCGTAGTAGCATATGCGAAGTTACGGACAGCGATTTTTTTCCAGGGTTGATGAAAAAAAAAGTGCTGGCTTTACCGCGAACAGCCTTTAACGGTAAAAACAAACAGCTACTCTTCATAATTCGCTGTCTGTCACGATTTGTGCAGTTATGACTGTCGGTCTCTACGTTAAACTATACGTAATTACGGACTGAATAGATGACTATGAACAGCTAGCGACTGTCTTACCTGGAAGCGTAATTTGAGACCCTATGTCGGGGAAGCGTGGGAGAAACGGCAATAGGCAGGTAGGACTTGACGTCTCATCGACAGCGAGGTCATTAAGAGACGGAGCAATCTGCTCAGAGAAGCAGGAAGGGGGAAGGGATCAGCCATAGCCTGTATCGATTCGGGAAATGATACGAAACACCAAACCCGGGGGTGGGGAGGGACTGGATCGGGATTCGAACCACGTCCCTCCTGAATGCGAGTCCAAAGGTTCATCATTGCTTCACCTAGCTCCATGTTCACTGTATGTACTCGTCTTACGTTTAAACAATGCAAGCACAAACGTATAGAAATTATCTTGATCCTGGTGAAGTAATTGATTATTTATAAAGGAAATAACATCGATAAGACATATTTATTTTGTGTGTGTGTGTAAAACAAGTAAAATCTTGAATAAATGCAGCAATATTGCTGACTGAAGGCCTCACGCACACAACGCGAAATAAAATATCGCCATTTCATACCAGTCCACACGTCTTGATTGCTGCCCACACGACACGTACAAAATTACCATGGACCGTGTCGTAAAGAATACATACTTTCATTTTGATACGCACGCGTTCACCGCGTACGCGTATATCATCGTGAACAAAGCCTTAGATGGAAGAATGCATTGTGGTAGTTGTGTTTCCGCACGACGGCGCTACGAGCACGCAGACGTGACGGCCGATCTGTTTGTCGGGCCGAAACGGGAATTGAATTTGCAACGGCCCAGCTCCTCCTGCAGTTCTCTTCACACTGGATCGGGCGGGCGTCATCGACGACACGCCATGTTTACGGCGCGCGGCGGTGTCGAGACCGCTACAGATGTGGTCGCACATGGTGTCG
>NQII01001349.1:163620-175341 GCA_002778355.1 Clitarchus hookeri
GGGGGGGGGGTGGAGGTGTAAACACGGCGAGTGCCACGCGCTATACTGGTCGTGAGAGACGGGAAGGCCGCCGCGGGGGGCGTCGTGTTGGCAGATCTCCCCGGTCTGCAGTGCTGGACGCCCGCCAGACACCTGCACGGGCCGGCCTACCTGGGCGGCTAGATCACGCCTACGGAAACTGCGACGGCACTGTCCGCTCGCCCAACTGAACTCTCCTCGACTCAGTGGATTGCTGAAAGGTTGTATGCTCGCGGCTGTACGCACATTCCCGGTGCACGTATCGTGGGCTAGTGTGTTTGAAATCCTGGTTTTCTGACGAAACTATTAACCCTTTCATTCCTGCATTAATTTAATATTTCTGGTGTTGCTAATATGAAGTTTTTTTGAAGCGTGCTGTACTTCAGTTGACAAAGAACGTGTTTCGTTAATACAACCAATGAGCGCAGACTTTGCTTTTAGTTGTCGCATATATGAACCAGTCCTAACGTAAACAGTAGCATGGTTTAGGACTCAGTTACCCACAGGGAAGTTCATTGAGCTCTGAGCCTTGCAGAGTACAGTACCGGTCAAATATAACCTTCCCGTGCAACATGTAGACAGGTGTATACACTGGGAATGAAAATGTTAAACCTGCTCCCATTATGTTTACCTACGAAAAGCCGGTATCAGGCGGGAGAAATCGGAAATATAACAACAATGTGAGTTGTTGTTCTCCGTCATCATTAGGAGGAGTCGAAGTGCTGGGCCAGTTCTTCCTTCGATACTCGTATTGGGACCACCTTGTTATTATAGTCAAGAGTGTAGATGTTCACACAGACCCCAGGATTGGTCCTCTCGAACAGCGATATTTGGCGCAGAGAGGTGGGGAACTCAAGCCCATTGAAGTTAAATTGTCTCTCCAGGTCATAGTACTGTGGGTTGACATGTTCACGAACCTGGTCCTCCACAAAGCGTGCCAAGACCGCTCATTTGAAGCAATGCTAGTCCCAGTTTTGTGCGTTAATAATTGCCTTCTTGGCTTCAATGTGTGAATGTAGGGCGTTGTAAGAGGAAGCTCTCAGTGGGTCAAGCTTGTTGACTCGCAGCTGAAGCCATTTCACAGAGGTGAGGGTCCAACCACTTCCCTTCCCCATGTACTCTAAATCTGAAACAGTGAGAACTGAGTCAATATTTGAAAATTGTGAGAATTGGGCGACTGATAATAATCATTGTCTGATAACTAATTAATATTATGTCTTAATTTAAGTGATTTATTGGTGATTCCCATTGAATGTCGAGAATTCCACTGCCACAGTTAATTTCCTTGATTTGCCAGTCGACAGTAGCTTATCAACTGACTTTCAGTGAATGTTATTTCGCTGATTGATATCACTGATTTGAACTTAAAGTAGCGATGTGAGCGAATTCGGCCACTCATTGGCCGCGCGACGCTGCGGGAACGAGCGTTGGTCCTGATTGGCTTATTACACGTTATGGAAATTCCTTATCGGTTGGGCTGTCGTCTGGCAAGTCAGTCACCAGGAGCTGATGTGGCCGCGGTAGTGTAGTGGTCAGACTACTCGTTTCCCATCCAGGAGAACCGGGTTCGATTCCTCTGTGGGGTCGTTACCGGATTTTCGCACTTTGGAATCGCGTCGGACAATGCCGCTGCTTGGCGGGTTTTCTAGGGGTTCTCCCGTTTTCCCCGTCCTTGCATTCCGGCGCTGTCCACACTCACCTAGCTTCACCCTCATTGGCTCTCAAGACCTCCATGTTAAGAGCTGCCCAAATCTCTCCACTCCAGGAGCTTATCGGTAAACAACGTTACACCATAATGCTGGCCGGCGAGGCCATTTTGCTGGCATGTGTGGCTGGAGTACACATTTCACCTCTATGACCAAACGCCGGAAATTGGTAGCTTATCAAACGACACGGCCCGTGACGAACGCTTTGTTTACGTCGGTATTCACGGCTGACGATTGGCACCAAACGCGGAAGGCCTGCGGATGGGGTGGCTTCCGGCGGTGGTATGTGCCTTCGTCAGCTCACACAAAAGGCCACGCCCCTTCAGAGCCCCGCCCCCCTCCCCATCAAACAACCGCTGTGCCATCTCCCTTCCCTCGTTATCGCATGACGCGACGGCGCACCTGCCATCGTTTCCACGGCATTATGTTTTATCGGCCCGGCAGTGCTGGCGGCGCAAGTGAAAACACGCAACTTTCTTCGGCCGTCCTCCCGGTCTTTCTTTTATGTTTGTCAGTGCGGTCCCAGAGGTTGACGTAAGAGGGGTCCAAGCCCCCCGCACCACCCCTAAACCCTCCTCCCCAAGAAACATCGATCCGTCTCTCTCCGTGACGAGTCACGAGACAAACCCGGCCTCGTATGCCCCCGGGGACTATGATTTTCTCAACCCCCCGATTCTCTCAGGGGGATGGAACAATGCGGTTATTGATCTAGCAGTGTTTGCTGGCCTGCCTGCAAGCCTGTGTGAGGCACCGGGACGATCATTAAAAATAACTGCACGCGATCTTGACGGGGGGAAACTAATGAAGAAATTCAGGGCATCGCGAAAGACTTCCGCTGCTGACGGGGAGATCCGGGTTACCTTCGGAAAAGGTATGCGACCTTCCGTGCGACCTTCCTTCTCATATTCTACTCAGTAACTCTGCTTCACTAACGGAAGGTTAAGTACAACAGACAACTTCCTCAAAACAGGTGTTGGAACACGTCAATACACTATGCGGTTAAGTAGCAAATTCACAGGACGTGATGACCAGTGATTTCTTTGGGGTTATCAGGTGTTAATAATTATCGAAGTCGTAAGTGAGGCAATTGCACTGTAACGGTTCTTAATTATGATTTATTTTGAAATGCTGAAAATTTTTACGTTTTTTTTTCTAACCGAAGTGTTGCAACCCCTGTTGAGTTAACCTGATGACACAGGTAGTTGCGAGTTAACCAAACTTATCTCGTGGATTTCCGGAATTGCCTGCACAGCGTTTGGCGGTATTGTAAGTACTCACGTGCCAAAGTAAATCATACTGTAAGTCAGTAATTTTCATCGACATACAGAACAATAAACTGTATCAGTAAAGCGTAACAGCACATCCGAAGAAATTCATAACATTTTTTTTTACCTGGCCTGCACTGAAAAGTCTGCCAAGCTGTAAAAATACTTTATAACACCCGACTCCGTGGTATATTCGCAGTATCTTCGCCCTTTTTGAACAAACCTTTGAAAAATCACACAATGTATATCACGTTTGGTTGTTTCCCAAGTGTGCCATGTATCACAAGCGTTTTATACTATTGTTAACATAAAAATGTATCTTACTTTTGCTTAAAAGTGTATTTTATTTATTATTAAGTTAATATACACTGAAGAGCAAAAAAAAAACTGGCACACCTACACCCCGAGCACGTAGAAATGCCGCAAGACGACGTGGCATGGACTCGACTAATGTCTGAAGGTATGCAGGAGGCAACTCCCACCATGAATCCTGCAGGGCAGTCCACAAATCCAATCTGCGCCAGTTTGAGAAAGAGTTGCAAGTCTGTCACGTTTAATGATTCTCGTCAGTCGTCGTTTTTCCCGCTCTTTCACGATCTTTTTCCAGTCGCAGCGATATCGAAGATGTGATGTTTTACCGGATTCCCGATATTCACGGTACACTCGTGAAATGGTCGTAGGCGAACATCCAAATGTTATCGCTACCTCGGAGATGCTATGTCCCATCTCTCGTACGCCGACTATAACACCACGTTCAAACTCACTAAAATCTTGATAACCTGCCATTGTAGCAGCAGTAACCGATCTAGCTGCCGACCGCATCGCGTTACTCTGATTGGTCCCATACCTCTCTTATTTGCATACGCACGCCTATACCAGTTTTTTTGGCTCTTCAGTGTATAATTAATCTGAACAAAAACCGGGAGAAACTAGCTGTGATAGTAATGCCTAGTAAGAAATAGTTCTCATGCGCAATTATATTATACTGATTGCTGACAAATGCAGTGCGTTGTACTTTGGTGTAGTTTTATAGATTGAATCAGGTTTTGTTTGCATGAGGTGGAGGAATAACCTGGTAGGAGAACTTTAGTAGGGATTCAGATAAGTTGGAAGCAACCATGAATGGACTGGCAAGACCGACGTGTGTTTATCACAGGTATCGGAGGTGAGAAGAGTCTTTCCTACAGCTCGGTCACTTGAAGCTCATAAACGTCCGTCAACACGAGTGCGTCTCATGAATGACAGTTGAGAAGTTTTGTTTGGCGCTCTAACGGCGAGAGAATGAGTTAGCTGAAGTTGGAGCTGCAGGGGATTGCAAGGGCGTGGAAAACGGGAGTACTCCAAGTAAACCCGCCGGTCTTATCAACGAAGATCCGAGCTACTCCGTTTGGAATCCGACCCGGTTCGCCTTGGTGGGAGGAGAGTAGTCTGACCACTACACCACTGTGGTACCTGCGTCCCAAGAACTGTCAACTGGAACGAGTCTGGGACACATGTAACCACACTGAACATCTTAATGTGAACCCCTATTGTGGACTGCTAGTTCAGCTCTCGTGCTTGCACTTGTAGAGTGGCGTGTATTAATGTGTACTGTCATTACGTGTCATATAACGCGTAGAACTACTGTGATGAAGGCAGTAAAGTATACATTGTAACGTTATACGTGTTATATGGCACGTAATGACAATACACATTAATACACGCCACTCTACAAGTACAAACACGAGAGCCGAACTAGCGGTCCACAATAGAGGCTCACAACACTTTGTTGGACGGGCAGAATTTAGTAGTACTACTGTGTGGCTGGTGCTGTCTCTCCCACGCATACAATCACACGCTAAATTCACGGAGCCAGACAAATCGCCACGGTGTATACACTGATCTACGAGTAACGACATTCGATTGGCACAATTAAGAAACCTATTTCTGGCTCAATGAAAATCAGTTTGTGCTAATGGTATTTAAAATAACTACGTGTTTTGATGTGCTTGTCGATGACTGTGAAGATATACGCAGTATTTTAATTATTTGTGAGCATAACATATTTCTGAAGGAATACATTTTGGTAGGATATGACGTTAATTTCCTTATGTTTACAAACTTATCGAGACGGCGACCGCCGGCACGTATGAAGAATGCCGTTAAATGTATGGGAATAGCGTAACCTAAAAATATTTCTTAAGATTTTAGACTGTTAATAAATTTGTGGTGTGTCACCTTTAAAATCATGTAAAGAGCGTTTAGCTATGTGATGTGTCATAAGCATAGGGAAATGAGATTGTTTTGTGTAATTATTTCTGTATAAACGCGTGGATGTTCGTAAAATTCCGCCCGTATGTTGAGTTTTGTCAAAAAACAGTACATTCTAATTTTGAACACGGTTTCTCTTTATATGCATACTAAATAAAAAACATACGGCGGGCGAACATCTTATAAATCAATTAAAATTTAAAGAATACACGACTACAATATGCTTATATCAGTTGTAATGTTTCAAAATTTTTTAAAACTTATGTAAGCAAAATAATGCTACCTCATAAATAGCCAATTCACAAAAATTGTCTCATTTATCACATAACAATTTTAAGCATTTTAATATGATTTCTATTAAACCTCGTGAGTTTTCTTGTGTGAAAAATTACAGTTATTTTAATTTTCATCTCTGTGTATGACCAATGGATTTACCCGACACAAAATAAATTTATTGTTTAGTTAACGTATTCTAGTCTTGTGGATTGATAGTTTTTTTTTTTTTTTGGCAAACCACCATGTGTCGTGACACCATGTTGCTTATAAATAGCACTCTCTTGCCTATTCACATAAATTTCCGTGCTACACAGTAAGCAGCGTCGCGAGTGTGAATTGCACTCCCAGGTGTGCACAGAAACTGCTGCCAGTGCACTTAGCGGTATTATCTAACTCCTGGCTAACTTTACCCCTGGAAGTGCGGTAACCGTACACGCACGCCTGTTGTGACGGTGGAGACCAAGGCAGGAGACAAAACGCTCACATCGACCGGGAAAGCGCTACACACGTAAATTGAAGTCTTACAGGTATTTTAATGCTATCATGGAAATTTCATAAAAGGGAATAATTACTACGGTTGTAAGTGAAAAAAGTATTGATACTAAGGTTCCAACAAATTAAAAAAAAATAATTTTGCGTGCATTAAATTTTGTTATAAAAATGACAACTTTCATTCCTTTAATATATGTGAATAAAACAAATGACTAAAATAGTTTTAAACATTATTACTAACATTTTAGTATATACATATAGAGTAATAATTTTAATAATCTTGATTCATTAAGATTTTTTTGTACAAAGTGTTGTTTTTAAACTATCCAGAATGGAAATATGCTTACATTTTTTTTTTAAATATTGTTATTAGGTATGTTCTGGAATTTTTTTTTTACGTTTGGTAATGTGTGTATACTTTTCACGGTTAACTGATCACTTTTGAAAGCCCTGCTTAAGATCACTTGTATGCACATTGTTTATCCGTCAAATGTAAAATTAATATTGCCACGGGTCTAATCACTTGTAATTCAACGTTAAGACGCGGAACTACTTAACCGCCATCGTTACCAACTTTATTGGGTGCATGCTAGTCAGGTTTCCCTTTAAAATACGTGCAAATATAGGGACAGTGACGTTTTCCAAAGGTTTATTTCTAAAGTGCTCAGTTTACCGTGAATAGCCTTTAGTTTTTTTTAAAGTGGGTTCTGCATATAGTACAGTCAGCTGTAGTGCTATAATCCGTTCACTATTACTTCACACTTTTCTGAAGTTCTGATGAAGTTCTACTTACAGGATATTCCTCCGCCTTATGCAAACTAAGTTTAACTAAGAGTAGAAAATTACACCAAAGGACAACGCACCGCATTCGTGCGCACTCAGTTGTAACGATATTTTGCTGGAGAACTTTTTCTTACTAGGCGCTACCAACACAGGTTTTTCTCACTGTTTTTATTCATATTTATTATAAATGCCAAATTACAATTTATAAATAATATACAGGTAAAACTTAAGTTTCACGGAAAATAGATACTTTCATGTTAACAGAGGTATAAAACGCTTGTGATACATGGCGTATTTAGGAAGTAACTAAATTCGTCACATGGGGTGATTTTTTAAGGGTTTGATTAAAAAAGTATAATTAAACCGCGAATAGACTTAACATGAGGAGCCACTCTCCTAACTTAAGGGCGTTGGGCACGGAAAAATACGTTATTTTATATTTGAGCCATATATTGTTCATTTTGTAGGCATTGTCTGTAACTACCTTACCCTCAGATCAAATATTTGTAGACTGCGGGGTTTTTGTAAAATGACACGCCAAAGTAAAAATTTTTACTGTTTTTGTGATGTACAAATAATTAAAACCATCTTGCGCACATAAATAAGATAGCCCACACTGAAAGAAGATGCCAACAGCTACTTCAAGACGCTTATAAAATTTGACAAGGAAATGTTTTAAAAATAAAAAAAAATAGGTGAAAATAAGGAAATTCTTGCATATTTTTTATTTTTGGCTGCCCCATAATTTTTAGAAATTAACTTTTGGCTAAACATACCTTTAAATTATGTTAAGACAAGATATTTCAGATACTCTTTTTAAATTTTCTGCAAATAGTTTGGTTTATTTTATTTGTACATCACAAAACAGTATAATATTTACTTTACGTGTCATTTTATAAAAAAAAAATATGCTGTCTAAAAATATTTTATCTGAGGGTAAGGTAGTCACAGACAATGCCTACAAGTTGAACAATATATGGCTCAAATATAAAATAACACATTTTTCCGTGGCCAAGACCCTTAAAACATGTCGTTCCGTAATCATGTGTTCCAAATCTGATAGTGTCAGTCTTCTGAATGGCGGCCAAATTGCTGACGCTTACGTGACACGTACGCTCACGGCCCCACAAAGTAGAGTTGGTTCACAATTTAATGGGCCTTTTTTTGAAATCAGCCTTTGTACAGCATTATCTTAACGTAATTGCGAATAATCTAACTTTAACCAGTGAAATTGATGGCGAATTAGGAAAAGTACTTCCGTAAATTAACGTCTTATTTGTGTAAAAGTATGATGTCAAAATGTATGGATTACTTTAACTGATTTCATTGTGCAAATTCGAGTTTATTTTTCCGACAGTTTCACAGTGTCACTTGAAGGGCGCATAATGTCGAGGGCAAATTTAAAAATAACGCTTTCAGGTATGGGGCATTGATACGCTGTGCTACCACAGCGATGTAGTTCATTTAAACATAACACAATTAAGATCATTTCTGGATATGGATATTAATTTAAGGTATAAGCTCTTCGTGGTTAATTGAGCACCTTTGAAATTAACCTTTAAAAAATGCCATTGCCGCTACCCGTATATATTTTAACAGGCGCACTGACTCTCATGCTCCCAGCAAAGTTGGTATCGACAGAGTGAATATAATTCGATGTCTTAACAGTGAATTAAATATTTTAGTTAAACATTAGTGAACACAGACAGTTTCTTCTGCTCTCTGAGCTTTTAATGCATAAGTGTAAATATCAGAAAATTTGTAAAACATCTATTTTTTTTTATAATCTTGCAGTTTCACTCAACCGACGTATGAATAAAGTTATTAGGTCTAAGACAATGTTAATTTTACACGTGGCGGAAGAATACATCCTCATCATACAAGTAGATCTTTAGCAGGGTTTTCAGAAGTGCCGAGTTTGTCGTGAACAGCTTATAACACTTGGTAAAAAAAAAACAAGGCAAACTGTAATTGCGTTGTGGGGGAAGAGAAAAAAAACTTATTTTCTAATTAAGCACGAAAAATGATTACATCTTATTTTCAAATACAAGCGTCCCGAAGTTGTTAAAATAACATCCGTTTTGTTTTCTCGTCATTTCCCAAAAACTGTCCCATTTCCGTTTGCATTATATTTTGTATCTGATTCAAAACAGTACGGTTTATCTGTTCTATTGTAATTTGTGTTTGTAACTGTTGACCTGGGATGCTGGTGGCACAGCGGTAGTTCGCTGGCCTCCCACCACGGTGGTCCGGGCTTGATTCCTGGCGGAGTTCTTTCTTTCCCCCCCCCCAGCATTTTGGCTTGTGGTAAACATGGCAGACGTTGTTGGTGGCCACTTTTGAGACCCTAGTTACTTTTTTATTTCAACAATATTTTATCCTCTTACTGCCTATTTAAATAAATACTACCATGTAAGTAATAAACACAGTGTGTAAATTCCACCGCACTCGGAAGTTAACGCCTAAGGTTAAAATAAAATATACTTATTGACTATTATTCCAAATGAGAGGGCTTTCAAAAGTGCTCTTTTACCGTGAAGAGCCTAAAACCATTCACTCACATTCCCTTCGAACTCAGTCAGTCGTGGTCTAACTACCGACCATTCAAATACAAGTCATATACGCCAAAGCATGATCAAACCAGCTAGGTCAGTCGTCTTTAGTTTTTTTTTTTCGTGCCTGATCGCAATTGCCTATCAAAATACGGTATTTAGTTTAAAGCATTGCCAAGAACAAAAACCAGATGTAACCAGACGTCTACGTCAACGCCAGTTTATTTTCTCGGGGAACCCCTGTTTCTTCATCTCAAGTCAGTCGCTTGTCCAAGGGGCAGGGGGAGCCCGAAAATCAAATCAAGTAAATGAAAAATACTTAACGCCATAATAAAGTTCTCTCGACCCAACATCTCACAATAAATTGATATCACTTGCTGTTTACAATTAATGACTTTAATCAGTACAATTTACAATTACCTAAAATAAATTTATATAATTAATGAACTAAAATTAGTCATAATAGACAGTGTAACAAAACCTAATGAATTACTTTATAAATTATATGTCCATATCTGACAGTTCTAATGTTCACAATAAGGTCCGTATCACATGTTCTTACAGTCCCACCTTAATTTAGTCGAGGTCCCTCGAGCCCGCAATGTTGTAGAGTTCTCCGAGCGCACTCATGCACAGTAGCCTTCACTTGTCGGGTTTCGCGCCCTCTCGTCCGTTCCCACCACAAACACCTCGTCCGCCGTCGTCTCGCAATCTCCCGTCGTCGTCCGTCCTCTTCACCGATGACCCTCACCGCACTCGACTTCGTCCGGGGTACCGCACTCAGCAAAATACTTCTACCAACTGCCGATCCTTGGACCGCTGCAATATTTATAGGGTCGTAGGCCATCGCCCAGAAAATTTCTCTAAATGTAAAATTGCGCCTAGGGTCCTAGTTCCCAGAATATTCTTGCGCATTCTCTAAACTCGTCGGCTTCTTCAACAGTGGGAGGGGCTGCGACGCCAGCCAGGAGCCGGTCAACGCGACGGGGCAGACCGCCAGGGTGGGAAGGGAAGGGTTGAGGGGAGTCAGCCCTCCCACAACGCAGGCCTGCGTGCAATGGGAGCTCATGCGTGAGGCGAGAAGTCACGCGCGTAACAGTATAATTAACATTGGCATGGACCCTAATAATTCATGCGTCGATCAAGGGTAAGTGTGAAATTTTTAGGAACGTAAAACGTGACAAAATTATTCAAATGATTACTTTTTTGTCCATTACGTAAACAGAAGTACAAATGGAATAAATTCAGCGATCACAAATTCCATAATTGCATTTTTAACATGAGGCAAAAGCGTGGAACTAGTTTTACTGCTTCGATGCCAGTTTTACTGAGAGCATGCAAGCTTCTGTTTACGTTGGAATATATGCAATACTAGGGGCAGTGATGTTTAGCGAAAATATTTTGAGACAAGATACAATTTAAAGCACTGCAGAGTCGTCCAGTTTTTTGACTAGCTGAAACACGTTTTGGTCCGTGTTAAAATGCACACGAATAACGATGGTTCAGTGTTGGAGTTACGTAGTCCTGAGTGGGTCGGTCAAAAGAGGAAGCGACACTAGCAGCCAATGGAGGTATGACGACACCTAAGGTGTACCAGGTATGATTTTTTACTAAAAATGTTTAATTAACCACGAACGAGTACTGGTTATTGTTATTGTCAGTGTTTGTCACAGGCATTTGAATTATAAGGCCCTAAGCCACTAGCCAGAACACTGACTAGTGTTCTGTTTTATCATTTTATTTACAGGGACCTATTGTTACATGCGTATGTGTGTGGACCTGTTGTGCAGTCATGTGTTTGTGCAAATGTGCTATATTCTTGCATGTATATGGTGAATATTTTGGTCTAATACCCGCCAGTTCATCAGTGTTTTATGGGCTTGTTTAAACTTAATAAATAATATCTAAAATTTTAATAGTTTTCATTACGTAAATATGCATGTCACTATTTAGCATTATTTACCTGCTATACCAATGTCTAGTGAGAACTACTAATTTTCTGCAGTGTTTGTTAATTTGCAAGAACTATTATATTTTTCTTCTAAACCGTAACAAGTAAGTGTGAATTATAATAATGGTCCAGAGTGAGAGAAGGCATACCTTAGCTCCGCCAAATAAAGACGGTTTATGGTTATTATTATTACGTACATGAATGTTTTAGAAACGCTAGGAAAGAGGGAGACGGAGGGAACCCGGCGTGCGCTAAGCGTGAGCGGGCTGGCGGCACTGAACACGACCCACGGCAGGGCTCGATCGCAGGTCCCGGCGGGGCGCCATATGGCGGCAGAAAATAGACGGGGAGTGTTTTCTCTAGCGGCGCGCTCCCAGGGCGGCGAAAGTAAGCAGTTTGGGTTGTGCGTGCGTGCGTGTGTGCTCGGC
>NQII01001349.1:175356-187605 GCA_002778355.1 Clitarchus hookeri
GCAGGCAGCAAGCGCCCAGACGCGCTGGAAGGAGATGGTTGCGCGCATGCGCGGGCACATGGCGGGGCATGTGGCCGCCATCTGGCGCGGAAATACCGCGCGGGAAGGTGAGGCCAGCCCGAAACCCCGCCCACTCCTCCCTCACCCATTCCACTTCTCGTGCCGACGCTGTTCTCGGGCTGTGCCTCCGGATTTACAGCTCAGCTCTATCGCAGGGTAGGGTTAAAGCTGGGTTTACAATGAAAAGATTAGGCGTTAAGACGCGTGCAGAAGAAACGAAAGAGTGTTATCTTATGTATTGGTTTCCAGAGGTACTTGGCAGGTCTCGTGCGTGGTTGGGATTTCCTTAAGCGTTAACATAAATGGTTATATTTTTTTCGTAGAGACGACGACCAATCAGAGCACAGCAGTCGGTGTTGTTGGCGGGAAACTATTGTTGACAGGATTGTAACTGTAAACAATATTAAAAAGGCGCGTGTGTGCACATGTTTACGATTGTATTTGCTCACAAAAATAAGCTTCTCAGATGGAAAATGTCGGCTTTGAAGTATGATCTGCTTAAATATGGTTGTGATTTACGAGGTTAGGTTAGAAACAGAATTAAACATGGCAGGCTTGTCGCCTGTTTCCATTGGCTGAAGTTAAGAATTAAAACGTCAGTTGGAAACTGCAAATAATGAATACGGGTTTCCGGATGCCAGATCAGCGCTTACTGCATAATTTTTAACGCATAATTATTTTATTGTAAACCCAGCTTAAGTGCACTGGGGCGAAATGGCTTGGCGATCTCCTCGATGCCGGGCGCAGAGTAAATATCAATACAGAGGTAAAATAACTGCTTATTCCGCCAAGTCCAGCCGCACTCGCCACCAAAATGGCGTCACTAGCGAGCAACATATCGAAACGCCGTTCGCCAATCTTACTTGCCAGCCAGTAGCCCAGCCAATAGGGTACATTTCGAAAGGCGCGGTAGCCAATCAGGCACAAGACCCGTTCCCAGCCCCTCGCGCAACCAATCAGAGAAAGAGTACGGCGACATCAAAGGAACCGCCACGCCATTTTATCCCTGTGCAGTGGCGTGTGATGAAGTGTTGCAAGGCAAGCTGGTACCTGCGCAGTGATGTACACACTCGTTGCACGCAGCAGGAAACAGTAACCAGAGTGGAGCCGGGAGAAACTGAATGTACTGCGGCCACTCACGAGAGAGCGGCGAGGCACCAATTACACACTTGTTGTGACGTCAACTGCATTACTACGTCTAAGCGGCTAGAAACAAATGGTTCTTATGCAAAATATTATTACACCGAGTGCGCACGAATGGAGCGCGTTGGCCTTTGGTGTAATTTTTTTTAGACTCGGCTAGGCTTTGTTTGCAAAATGCGGAGGAATATCCTGGAAGTAGAACTTGAGCAGGACTTCAGAGAAGTTGGAAGTAACCGCGAATGGATTACAAATGTGTATGTAACTGACACGTATATTTTCAGGTACAGTGCTTTGAGAAACGCTGTTTTTGAGCTGTGCTGAAATGCTCTGAAATGCCTTTTTATAATGTTCGTGACGTCTTGGAAGCTCTTAACAGTCCTCGTCTGTAGTGTGTGTTCTTTTCGTAGATCAGTACATTGGACGCATATTTAATAGTTAAGTGGAAAAACGCGCATTTCAAACATACTACAGGGCAGTTCAAGCTCCAGATAGGCGGAAGTCTTAATGATGACCGGCTGTTTGGGCGTTGCGAGCGCTCAGATCTCTCGCGTGAAACGTACCCTTCAATTCTGATGCTTCCCAACATACCCTGGGCATAACAACTTGTGCAGCAGAAGGGAAGGGAGGACATACAAACCCAACCCACGAGATACCCAGAGTGCTAACAGGAAAGTGTAAACAGACAAATCCACCCAGCCAAGTAGTCCGAAGATAGCATGCGTAGTTTGCTGTCAGATATTGCTTATTTATTTGAAATACCCCGGGGAAACCCTCCAAAAAACTATTTTTGTGTGCGTGGGTGTATTTTACTTCGCTTTTTTGGCGATAGCAGATGTATGCCAAAACGATAACTTTTGCACGTAGCTACTACACGAGCTTAATCATTAACAAGGGAGGTAAATTATTTGAAAATCCCAGTTTCTCTAATAATCAACCAACTTATGCATTTGCTTATAGACTGTTTGAGGTTAACTGAGCACTTTTGAAAGTCATACTTAGGATCTACTTCCTAGTGTAAATTTTGTACCCTTCCGCCATTTGAAAAATTAACATTGTTATGGACACGAAAACTGTTTATGTGAAGATCAACTGAAATTTTAATTAAAGCAAATCGGTTAGTTACGAGCCAATTCTTACCCTTGTGCGCATAAAATAAATAATAACCGAATCAAATAAATTCAACGTTCACGAATTTAATAATTATCTATTTAATACGACGTCGAGACTATGGAAATTATTCCCCTTTTATTTCTGTCAACATTACTGAGATCATGCCAGTAAGTATGTCATAAAATATAGAGATAGGGGCTGTTTGTTTTTTTAAAGGTTAATTTTAGAAGCACGACTATGTTTTTAACAATATCGACAACTTCGTAAATTCAGTTCTCACGTATACAATAATGGTGATGTGTTATTTATTCGGGTCTATGTTGATGTAATGGTGACTGTACAGACATACTAGTACTGTCATTCCCTTTAAGACTGCGGTTTTCAAAACAGCCGCTACTTGTTCACGAAGAATAAGAACGCCCCTTAGATGACATTAAAACCGACGTTCTTCAGAAATTACTGTAATCTGAAATATCACCCCCCCCCTCCTTTTACAAATTGAAGGTAGCATAGAACTTTCAAGGGGTGCACGGTATAGTGCTTGCTTTAGGAAGTACTTTCCTTTGAGAGGTTTGTGCAGTCGTACTCTCATGTACTCTCATGTACTCTCATGTACTCTCATGTACAACTTAGCATACATCAAGTACGCTCAGTTTTCTTACGTCGAGTGAAAAACCAGCTCCTTATCAATCGATACGACACCACCACTACTCACAACATTTACGTTCTGAAAATACGTTTACATCCAGGTGTTAACTGTGTTTACAAACATCGGCTCTGGCATGTGTGTAGGTACTTGTGTGTCGTCATGGAAACATACGTTAATTCGTAATGGTGTGAGATACGCACTGCTTACGCTTTATAAAACGGCAACACCGCAGCTTACTTCGCCGACCAATTGCTATCTTACCCTTCGGGTCTTCACGTGAATTTTTTCGGGCAATGACGAATACTGGTTCATAATAAACATTCCAGTTAAGGGGCCTTCCTAGTTGTCATATAGATGACATTGTAAGCGGTTGCATCTATTCTAATTTTTTAAAATCTATGGAATATTTTCCATAAAACATTTTCAGGACAGAAATGAAAGTTGGTTTTTGGTCGCCCATCCACAAATTTGGGTTCTGAAATATAAATGTGGTCGTTGGAAAGTTTCAAAGTCAGCAGAAGTCATTGTAAGTAACCCTCTGTTTATGGTACTTATTTTTTCTGTAGAACAGTGTTTTAAACTATAGCGACATTACTGCATTTTTTCTGAACAGATTGCTGTATTGAAACCCTGGAGTCACCACTGAAAATTCTGAGGAAACAGAACTCGTGTGAAGCTTGTTTATAACATTTTACATCGCCGTTTGAAAGCTTCCTTATGGCCGAATGTGACCTTGAGGCGTTTAGTATTGTTTACTAGTGATTACCCTTAATGGTTAATGATGGATGCTTAGCTAATACATTCCAGCTGGCTTTTGACAATTCGATAATAAAACTTCCAATGGCACCACCTTCTAGGAACAATAAAAAACTCGGATGGTTATCACTGAACAGCGATCTGGCTCGTAAGTTAGTCGGAGGGTCACCCACTTCCACACTTGAAGTCAACACTCCTTGCAGTCAGTCGTTCGACTTGCAGAGTAGCGGTGAATCAACCATAATTTTCGTTACATTTTTTGATACACTTCTGTAACTTGGATTTTGACTTTTAAAGCAATTTCTGAACTCAACTGCGTGGTTAAAAACGTTCGATTTTCTTTATTTTTGTGGTCAGTGGACATGCCGAATTAATTGTGAAGCAATGCGTTACGCATATCGCATTAGTAGAGCAAATATATTTGTCTAGTGGAAAGGTGTAAGCCATCCAATATACTGAGAATACGGTTTCCACGTGGTTGATCCAGTATCTTGCGAATGTATGTACATACGAGTTTATTAATGTGCGAGATGCGACCCGAACGTATAACCAGCCACTAGCCGGCATTTTTTTTTTTACAATCGTAACTGGGTTTTCTCTGGTCATGAATGTGTATACTGACGGCAGTTCGATAGAGTCCAGCCTTCAGTATGACAAAAAAAATTCTGACCACGTGGTTGTAACACTAAGTCGTCTAGTACTTGCGACTGGCTTGCATGTGTCATCGCAGAGTATTCGTCTAACGCTGCGGTCTCCTTTGACTTTTCCCGCTACACACGCAACACGCGCACGCACAAACACACACACAAACACTTGTTGTATAACTTATTTAAATTTTCATTTTACAAGCTTTTCGCGGTAAAGTGAACTCTTTTGAAACCAGCCTTTGAAAATATCACTAGCAGCTAACTGCTGCATATGGCAGGGTGCACTGTTATACGCTATTCGCGGTAAAATTAGCAATTTTTGAAACTCTCTCATTTGGTGTAACAGTCAATAAATACATTTTATTGCAGCCTTAGACGTTAACTTTCGAGTCAGGTGAAATGATATACACTGTGTTTATTAGTTACGTGCCAATATTTATTTTAAAAAATGGCGGAAGGATAGAAAATGGCTGATAGGAAAAAAGTAGCTAGGGACTCAAAAGTGCTCACTGTACTGTGAACAGCCCCTATGCGCTCTTCCATTTCAGTTGGCAGCGAGTATAAATACAATCTTTCTAATTGTTGATGTTGTAATGTGTAAAATTTAAACCCCTAGCGAATCAAGTTGGTGCTTTGTACACATTTAGAGTATTTAGGTCTACTTGCATATTATAAACACGTTTGGACCCCTAAGAATGTAATATTTTCACTTTACTGACGCATGAATTAAGTCATTAGACCCGTGTCATTGCAAATTTTACCTACTGTTGAAGTATACAAATGAAGAAAGAAGTAGATCATAATCAGGGCTTTCAGAAAGGGCTCAGTTAACCGCAAACAGCCCGAAATTTTCTTGTTTTATTCCCTGAGGATAATTCATGGAGAGGGTGGCTTACATAATGCATTATGAGGCCACCTGCATTCTTCTTGTTATGGATTCGACAAGCTGCTGGAAACGTTGTAGAGCTGCTGTGTATTGCTCGACCAAGCCAATTGTGCGACCGGAAAATTTGTGAACTACACAAGGTCATGCCTTTCTCTCCCTTCCCTCTTCTTTTATTTACTTCTTCCCTCCTTCACGATAAGATAAACTGCTCAGCTGTGGGTGTCAGGTGTGGCAGTGACCATAAGTCGTGGCACAGTTCGCGTCGCCGTGTTGATGCTTCCGCGTGGGCTGGTGTCTGTAGAAGTTGCTTAGATTCTTACCGACAGGTGTGAAAGCGCTTGCGCAGACAGCTAACTGTTGTTCACTGTTGTTCTTCCCCTCTCGACAGCTAGATTAGTGCTTAGTCACGCCCCTCCCCGGCCTCACACTTGGCTTGGTCGAGTAGTACTATGCATTTCGCGGAGCTTAGACGAATACGTAGGTCAGCAGCAAACAGCATTTTCCAGCTCGTGCCGAAGATGTCCATAAGGACCGAAATCGGAAGACTGAGCAGACCACTGCAGCATAGAAAATCCTGTGTCACATTCCTGAAACGATGTCAGAGTGATAGCGGGCTCGTCATAATACTTCAGGTAACCGTCTACCTGAGGATAAACTTTAAACGCTAATCGATGCTGCGGGTTAACAAAGACGTTTACTACGCTTTACCATTCAAACTCGAATATAGGGCTACCGATGGGCCAGTAAAAATATTCTCCACCCTTAAATATTGTTCCCTATACTTTTCAAATTCTCCGTTAAACAAAACTGTCCATGGATTAATGCTGTTTTCGATGTATCCTGGGCCTGAAATTAACTTCACGTGGCAGTAACTTCAAATTAAGCGAACATTATTCTGACTTGGATGGTTTATATCTGGCCTTTCCGTGTCCGCAGGAGGTGTACTCTTGTTCTTCTCGGTTTTAGCCTATCCGCGACAAGGTGCGCCTCATGATACGTTGTTGCAAATTTTCTTTTCACACACCAAGGTTGACACCTGAAGCGATTTGCGAAAGTGTAGCGTGTTTTTGTTTCGCAATCCTAGCCATCCTCCTATGGCCTCTACTGTCATCAAATAGTAATTTTCATGCACGGAATTGTCGCTGACCGGACGTTTCCTTTTCATTCTGTCATTCTCGATACGTCCTAGACGAGGCGGTATCGTTTCTTATATGCTTCATCCTGCAGGTCTTGCGCCCACTAACATGCCACGTTTAAAGTCGGTTAGATCACTTCTGTTCCCCAATTTTTTTTTGGAGTTTTAACACTTGATCTGACAATTGAAAAGTTGTTTTGGTGCTGCATTTATGCGCACAATTGTGGCCACCTGATGTGCAACGTAGAGGAATGAGACAATTGCGTGTATAGTATGAGATGTACCTAATAGTGGCCGCACTGTGCATATACACTGAAGAGCCAAAAAAACTGGTACACCTGCCTAATATCGTGTAGGGCCCCCGAGCACGCATAAGTGCGGCAAGATGACGTGGCATGGACTCGACTAATGTCTGAAGGTATGCAGGAGGCAATTCACACCATGAATCCTGCAGGGCAGTCCACAAATCCAATCTGCACCAATTTAAGAAAGGGTTCCACGTCTGTCATGTTTAATGATTCTTGTCAGTCGTCGTTTCTCCCGTTCTTTCACGATCTTTTTCCGACCGCAGCGATGTCTAAGATGTGATGTTTTACCGAATTCCCGATATTCACGGTACACTAGTGAAATGGTCGTAGGCGAACATCCAAATGTTATCGCTACCTCGGAGATGCTATGTCCCATTTCTCGTGCGCCGACTATAAGACTACGATCAAACTCACTAAAATCTTGATAACCTGCCATTGTAGCAGCAGTAACCGATCTAGCTGCCGACAGCATCGCGTTACTCTGATTGGTTCCATACCTCTATTATTTGCATACGCACGCCTATGCCAGTTTTTTTGGCTCTTCAGTGTAGTATATTCGCTCTTTCTTCACACTTTTTGAATCAAACCTTTGAAAAATGATCTTGTGTGTGACGGGCTTGGTGGTTTCCTCAATATGTCACGCATCACAAGCGTTTTATACTCCTGTTAACTTAAAAGAATTTAATTTTTATTAAATTGAACTTTTAGTTATATTTTTTCCATAAATTATAATATTTCAATTGTAATAAATATGAATCAAAACAGGGAGAAAATAGATGTGTTGGTAATGCCTAGTAAGAAATAGTTCTTATGCAAAATATTACTAAAGCAAGTGCATACGAATGCGGTGTGTCGTCCCTTTGGTGTAATTTTCTAGACTTAATTAAGCTTTGTTTGCATGAGGCGGAGGAATGCCCTGGAAGTAGAACTTTAGCAGGGCTTCAGAAAGTTTGGAAGTCACTATGAATGGACTGTACCAACCTTAACTTGCACTTGCATCGAAGAGAAGGATACATCCATTGTGGTTCCAGCCTTCCAATCCGAAACATAGTTGCCCGAAGACGTCTTGGAGACATTGGCCACAGACTCGTCTCCTACACGTTGTTCGACTCCCAGAGTACTTAAGAATACAGAGGTGAAATGGTGGTGTGCATCGCCAACTCCGGCCACTCACTCCAGCAAGATGGCCAGACCGGCCAGCAATATGGCGGAACGTAGTTCACCAGTCAGCTCCTGGAGACTTAACTTGCCAGACGGCAGCCCGACCAATAAGGAATATTCCATAACACAAATAGCCAATCAGTGAGCGACTGAGTTCGCTTCCATCAAAGGAACCGCCACGCCATTTCGCTTCATGGTAAAGGGATGTGCGCGGTGGAGGGAGTTCTACGGCCGGAAGGAAGGGTGATAAAGGTGGGTTCACATGGTCGTCTAGACATAGCTGATGGCTCCAACGCCCAGTCTGATCGCTTCTCTCTACTATCGATAAAGTTTGACCGATCTAACCTTTTCTCCATGCAGACAACTACGATATTACTCACGATTCAGTGTGTGGCAGTGTGTGACTAAACTGGCTACCGTCAAAGATAATGCTTACAGTTTAAAGCTTATAAACCACACGAGGGAAAGACGATCTTTGTGTAAAGCATTGCAAAATCTACACAGAGATATAAAGGACAATTAAGAACATTCGCATTCTCTAGATGGGAATAAGTTCTAAGAAACGGAAACTTAGTCCCCAAATCTCAGCAGCCAACGTGCAAAATTACATAAAAATTGGAATTATGGGTACGCATATAATAGAGAAATTCTACAGTAACATGTGAATCGCTGCCTGTTATTGCCACGAAGACAAAATGGACTGTAAACACGAACTACTTGAGATGCGAAATTAAAACATCGATTGGAAGTGAGGCTGCCCGATTGACACTACTCACCGCCATGATGCTTCACGAACAACTGAATGTCTCATCTCGGCGGCCCAGGGATGCCAACTCTGTGATACAGCGCTGGATGCAGTTCTGTCAACTGCGAAAACAACGAGAGGTGGCAGCGCGGGAAATTCAAATATCGAATGTGTCCAGCACGTGGAAGGAAGTCAGTAGACACATCAAATTTTGTCCAGTATACACACAGACAGTCGCTACCGCACTAAAATGGAGTACTCGCGTATTTACAGGTCCAAATACTGCCACTCAATCAACTCAGCTCACTCTGTCTGGTCGGTGCGAACTGGGACTGTGAACCCGCTTTAACACCCACCGTTCTCCTGCACTACAATTGAGTTTGGGTGATAAGGCAGTGCGCAGCATTTTTTCTCATCCCTCTTCACTTCTCACTTCTACTCCAGTTCCTTTTGCTTTCTTATATTAAGGGTTTCTAATGGTAGCAATGCCGTGACTGTTAACAGTTAATAAGGGATTTTCCGAGATGTCATATGGGCAGAGGCCCGGAAATTTCGCGGCAACAAGCCAGACTTTGTGTACTCGAGCCTTAGTTAGTTGTTCATTGCCTGTTGCTCCAGTTTAACCACTGACCAACTAGCACGGAATTCGGCCCTTATTTTCCTTACAGGTTCGTTATTGGTCGAAAGTCGTCCGAGGCGTGTCTTAACAAACTGCGGTCCAATATAAGCGAAACTTCATAGTACATGTGGATATAGTTCAACTTATCCTTAAATGAACTCGTAAAATTTCCTGGTCTCTACATATGGGATTTTAAAAATAAAAATCTGTGGAATGTTTTAATGTAAATCCTTCATGACGTCAGAAATGAAAATCAACATTTTGTTGCCCATTTATAAATTTGGTTATTGAGACATTAATGTGGTCGTTGAAAAGTGCCACTTTCAGCAAAAATCGCTGTAAGTAGCCCCTTGTTCGCGATATTTATTCTTCTGTAAAACAATGTTTAAACTATAGGGACTATGCAGTATCTTTTCTGGACAGATTGCTCTATTGAAACCTTATAGTCACATCTTAAATTTCTGAGAAAACAGAACACACGGGAAGCTTGTTCATGCTGTTTTCCATCCCCGTCGCAATACTTTCTTATCGCCGGACTTGACTTTGAGGCGTTAAAAGTTTTTTACTAGGCGTTCCCTTAAGCATTTACCCGAGCCAGTCCAGCGGTTTTTCGCTAAATTATTTACGTTCAGGGTACATTTCAGTATATATTACTTCGTGCATACTTTAGAGCTCTCCTTCAGTTTTTGGCCGCGTGTCTTCGCGTGGAGGCATTTTCTCACAAAACTGGGTCACTCAGGATTGAGTTATTCCTTTACTGAACTCCCGTGATTCGCCGGCAGACGTAATCGAAGACGCGTAACAATTAAAACCATTCCATCATAAAAGAGGATCTGCGCTAGTGTTTTGGAGTGCAACTGGTTGTGGAATGTTTTCGCTATAACAAGACGCCCCTAATAACGGTCATCGGAACCTGAGCTCCGTACCATTGTCACCACTGTTCGTTTTCTTCTAACGTCTTTCAGACTTTTACAACGAAATTATGCCAGATGTTATGAATATTTTTTTCTCCCATAATGGCTTGCAAAATGAAGACCATGTTCCATTCTTGGACGCACGGCGAAAAAAGCCTATTGCTAGGGACAGGTGTTTTTCGCGGAAATATTTACGGCCATGCTAGACTTCAATATCCTACGTCCACAACCATAAAATACTTTGGTTATTAGCCGCGTGTCTACGTGATAATACATGTTCTTATTTGACTGGGCCAATCGTAATAAAGTACTCCGATACTGAACGTCCATGATTCGCGAGTAGTAAGTGACATTTAAAATCGTCCAACCACGAAAGTGCATGTGAGCAAAAGTGTTTTTGGAGTACAACTGGTCTTGAAATATTTTCGCGAAAAACACTTGTCCCTATCTATTGGCTGTTTCTGGTTAACTGAGCACATTTAAAAGTCCCAATCGAGATCTATTTTCTACACATTTTGTATCCTTCCCAGACACGGTGAATTAACATTGTTACGGACACTTCTGCGATCGGTTACAGACTTAAATTTTTAGCTACTAATATTTCAGTTTTACACTAATGTGGATAGAAGAGACTTGGAAACTAAACAAATTAATTAATACAGTTTCCACAAAAGTTAGCATTACACTTTTAATACAATGTTATGATTTGGAACTACTTTACGCGCAATGCTGCCAACTTTACCGCTAGCATGGCAGTAAGTGTACCATTGAATATAATAATAATAATATGCTTTATTTGGTGCAGTTAAGGTATGGTTGCCTTTTCTTACACTGAAACATTTTTTACGTGCACTTCTTTATTACAATTTAGAAAAAAATAATAATATTTAAAAATTAATAGCCACTCCGGAAAAAAGACATTAATTGCCCTCACTAAACATAAATAAAACAGGCAATCTATACAAAATAAAAATACACATTTAAGTACTGAAAAACACCTAAATTTAAGATGTATTTGTACATAAACAAGTCCAGCAAACGCAGAATAACTGGCAGGTATTAGGTCAAAACATTCACTATACTATATACATATTTTTATGATTTTGATATTTTGTTGATATTTATCCTTAACGGGAATATAGGGGCGTAACAAGTTATTGGTAAGAGTTATGTAATGGACACTATATAAAAGACGTCTATTTAACATTAAGGTTGTACAATATTATTTCAATATAAATATGATAGAATATGAACGGGGGGAGCTATACAAATATAATAAAATATTAAATTATATTAATTTATTAAGATTTAACCAGTCACATTCTGATTAAAGCCTGATTGGAGAGTCCCCACCTTTCTCATGGTTTCGGAGGCTGATTAAGATGGCGCAAGTAGACGGCCGGACACATCCATCTTCAGAGGTCTTCTCGTTCCAATGACCCGACGACAAAAGACACCGCCCACGGACTACACTGTCCTATATCGGCTGCGTTGTCCCCGTTTACTGGCCAGTGGAGGGGGGTTTCTGTGGTTTGCGATTTTATAACTAATTTCAGCGATTACGGCCCGTGTCCTGGATAAATAAGTGAAGGTGTGATCAGGCAGGCCGCTTAGCTAAGGGCCTGACCAAAACTCGTAACAACATGCACACACACGTACATGCACTTATTTGCCAAAATGTATGCAAGTGCATGAATGCACATATCCGCCCATACGTGAACCTATATGCACACGTGAAAAGCAAGCCTGTGAATAGAATATTAGTCAGTCACATAAACATAATTGCAAGTACTTAGGTCTTTATCATTACGTGCAAGAATTTTTTTTTTGCAGAGGTCGTTTTGAAAAAAGAAAGGCGACCCAGCTGCGGAATGTAGGAAGGCATTAGGCGAGTGCGGGCGTGCTGCCAGGCCACTGGCGCAGCGTGGCCTCTGGCTGTCGGCGCCTGCTCTCTGTGGGCTCCCGGCGTGTCCTTCGCCCTCCAGCAGCAGTTGACGAGATGCAAGCCCCGCATTCTTCCTTCGGCCGCCCCTCTTCAAATATAGCCGGCCGCCGAGCTACGACAGCCGCCTCGTGTCCCGCGCCACGCTGTCTTGACCCGCGTGCCATTCCTCCG
>NQII01001349.1:189643-205062 GCA_002778355.1 Clitarchus hookeri
TAAACCCCACGCGGGGGCGCAAAAACACGCGCGCGACAACAAAAGCTGGTCCACCACGGGCAAGGATAGCTTTTTTTTTTTTGCTCGCACCCCTCCCCCCTTCCTGAATCGCTGAATTTGTTTTAACTGGAAAAATAGGAGAGAAAGAGGGAGGTGAATAACGCGCACCGAGCATATCCCCCCTCCCCTTATACTCCTTTTCGGTCCATACGGGGGACACCTTTAAATGAAGCCTAATACACTGTGTGTTGTGCTGCAAGGGGCAGCAGGAGAAAAAAAAATCAGAACAGAATTTTTGGGTCATTTAAACTTACCTTCATTATCCAGAAGAAAAAAAAGGACTACTGGCAAAGTGATTTTACATCCATCGGGATATCTTCACAGGTGGTTTCTTGATCCACCTGATCTGCTGTTAAAATTTGTCGTTTTATAAATAATCCTTTCAATTACACATAAATATAGTGTAGTTTTTAGCAGTTGCAATGAACATTTTTTTTTTCGGAACTGTACTGCTGCCGGTACGATGCCCTGGTCATATATCGGGACCAATGAGAATCTGTTTGAGCTTCACGCTACTGGAAGCAGCTGGTTGTAAGAACACGGAGTACAGTCTCAACATCGAAGTGACACTTCACACACGTGACGAAATCCTCTCATTCCAGATGTTGACGTGCTCTGTCTCGGCGAACAGAGAGAGGTATAGGTTTCTGCACGGTTAATTGAGCATTTTTGAAAATCTTGATTAGGATATCTTTTTCTTCTCAGTTATGTGTCCTTCCGCTATATGTAAGATTGACATTAACACGGACCATCTCACTTTATTCATGCGTCATCCTAGTGAAAAAGTGGAATTTTCACGACAGTGAATGTGCTTACAATATTCGAATTCGTGTTATTATGTGTACAAACAAAAATAATACAGACTTTAGTAGTCATAGATTTACGTTCTGCACTCACAGTACAGCGTCAAGCCTTACAACTATTGTTATCAATTCGCTGCTAACATAAAGGAAAGCTTGCAAGCTACTGTGGCATTCGTGTAGTTATGTGCAGTGATTTTACCCAGTTATTTTCCCCAGGGGTTGATTTCAAAGCTGCTCTTTTTACCGTAGACAACATTTAACTGCGAGTCTTTCACGTGTTCAGTAGACTTGAGGTGCGAAGAAGACGCATCGTGTGTGGACCTCTTCCTCCACCACCGAGCCAGTCTTCTTGTGGGGTAGTGTGTCGGACTCACGTCCGGCAGGTCGTGGTTTCGATCCCTCCCGACTTCACTGGGGGGCGGGGTTTTCGCAAGTGGGTTTCCATCACCGATCCAGGCATATTCGTACTGTTACAACAGTTCATGGTATCAACTTTCTCCAAATGCATAAAAGTGTAAACGAACAGCAAAACTTCTTAACCTTTCAGACCCACTTTAATTTACGGCTTGAGGTGCTGCAAACAAAAAATATTATGATGCGTGCTGTACTTAAGACGACACCGCATTTGTTTCGTTATCAAAGCCAATGAGCTGTACACAGTTAGAAAAATTGCCCGTAAAATTACGGAAAATAAGGGTTACAAATTATCCAGACATCTGCGTTAAATTACGGTCTATTCGTTTTTTTTTTCAATAACGTTCTCTCCGTAAATTTCACATAAAGCTCCGTTATTTCACGGAACGTGTCCACAAACTTGCAAGTTTGTTTTTTTAATCTGCTCTTTATAGAAAGGGGCAACAAAATTTTCAGTGTGTAAAAGCTATTAATATATTTTGTCCGGTGGCGGGATTTGAACATTATCCACTAACCTACCACACTTTTACTTGAAGCATCGCACATATTAGTTATGTCAGAGTGCGTGCGATTTTGTTTATTTTTTTGTTATTTCAGGTTTACAAACAGGGGTAAGAAAAACAGTTTTATTTTCGTAATGTATTTCACTGTGTATAGCAGAGAAATAAAAAAAAAAAGTATTAATTCCTTTAATATGTCGATTTTCTGTGGTGTTTTGTTATGCTTGTACAAGTGTTCCTTATATTTCTGACATTTGTCTATATTTCTTGTCAGTATTGCTATACTGTTTTCCTAGGAAACGGTTCTACTGTCTCAAAACCATTACTTATTGTAACTTCATGTAACTATGCAGCTATTGTGATCATATTACACACGACAAATTGTGAATCGGCATATGAGCTAAACGTTGTTGGTGTATTTAAATAAAATTAATACATTTATATTTTTAAGGGGTTTGTTATTGTTGTTATACGTTTATCCTCTATAAACTTAAACCCAGGAGAGAGATCGCCCTGTTCCGTAGTACCAGCAGAAAAGCTTCGTCTTCATATCATATACATTTAGTTCTGCATGGACCCGACTGATTTAACATTACTCTGGAGGACGGAACTAAAATAATATCCTCTGTTTTCGCCCTATGTGCCTTGAGTTAATTAAATTTAATGGCACATTGAATTTTGCATTTATTTCTTTACCTAGGGGACATCCAAATAATGTGAATAGTATATTTCTATAATCAAACGTCATGAAAACGACTAGATTACAGAACTATATAATTATGACTTTAATTTGCAGTGTTTTGCTAAATACGACTTGCATAATAGTAGTAGGGAAATGGGAAGTCTGGCGCAAGGGAATAGGAAGTAGGCGCGAGGCGCCGTTCATGCTCTATCATTCCGATCGCCCGATGGCTATTTTTCTCTCAAAATTTCCCTTTCTTCCTTTAAAATCAATCATTTTTCGCTTCCAATTCCCCCTTTCCCCTTAAAATTTTCCGTGTTCCCTTAAAAAGCACCGATCCTCTCATTTCCAAAGAATGAGCCCCTTTTTTGCAAAACCGATCCATTGGAAGCATGGTGGGAAGGGGGGGGGGGCTCGTTTTTTATCTGTCACCTTAACCTTCGACCTTGACCCTGTGCCTGACGATCTTGGATGACCTTGAACCCAAAAGATTCCTAAAAATGCAGAACAATTATAAAATCCCAAAACATGTATACAAATTAAAAAAAGAAAAAGATTATTAAAAAAAATATTTATAGATGCACATTTAGGAGGTCCGGGGTTCGATGGCAGGTGGATTGACTAAGCTACCAACACGAAAGGCCCTTAGCTAGGTCGGCCAGTGTCCATATCGTCACCATATTAGATGTTGATAACCTTGACCCATGACCTTAACCCTGTGCCCGTATCCTTGAATAACATTGAAACAAACAAAATTGAAAAATTCCAAACAATTGAAAAAAACTTGTCGGTGAAATATGTGGGAACGTCGAGGGAATCATCATCGTCATCAGATACTTCATCAACACTGTCACCATAGCCATTATCACCAATGCTGTCTTCATGGTCGTCTTCATCTCCTTTGTAGGAGTCACATGGACATCATCAGTATTTAAAGTTGACAACAGTTTATTTTGAAATTCGTCGATTTCATGCGTACGCCTTGCAAGTGTACGTTCCACACTTACCGACTCAATCATGCCTCGTAGGTATCTCATTCCGTCATTAGTATTAACTGTCTCGTCTTAATCGTCTGCGGGAACAGTACTCTTCGATGTAGCAGGAGGTATTGGCGACATAATTTGCTGGCTCCCAGTAGACGAACCCTTGCAGATCTTGATGTGTTCCTTCATTGTATCCCCTTGCATAAACTGCATGTGGTCCAGGAGTTGACGACTCTTCTCATGTCGTCACGCATTGCAACTTTTACTGAAGGACTTGGAACAGTAACAGCATTGTTTTCCATGTAATTTTTGGGCAATCGTTGAAGGTACGCATACAGTCGTACAGGACATACTCAATTTCACATAGTCAGTGGATTGCATCGTCTTCAAGCATACATGAATTCATACACTTTAACTCCTGCAGAATAACTCCTGCAGACTAACTCCTGCCGACTGACTCCTGCGGGCTGACTCCTGGCTGACTCCTGCAGGCTGACTCCTGGNAACTCCTGCAGACTAACTCCTGCCGACTGACTCCTGCGGGCTGACTCCTGGCTGACTCCTGCAGGCTGACTCCTGGCTGACTCCTGCAGGCTGACTCCTGCCGTGATTGCGATTAATTGTGACATGGTTTGTAGATGGANGGCTGACTCCTGGCTGACTCCTGCAGGCTGACTCCTGCCGTGATTGCGATTAATTGTGACATGGTTTGTAGATGGAGTTTAGCTTCACATTGCTGATAATATTTCGTCACTTTGCATAGTCAGCTGGACTCACATTTTGGCCCTACCTCAGTGAATTGTACAGCCTGTTAAAACTTTCGACATGGTTCATAAACAGCCTGCTGTCCTCTTTTCGGGCTTGCTTAAGTGACGTTCATGATGCGCAAAGGAAGAGAGCCGAGTGTAACTACTTGCATGCTTCTATATTTCTAGGGGCAGAAGTACTTGCTTTAATATTCATGAAATAAAAAGGAAATCGATTTCAGTTGCTGCCAACTTTGAAAAATTAAGTTTCGTAATAAAACGTTGAAATGTGTAATTACGTTACATGAGTCGCTGTCAACATTACGGTACATAATATCAGTCTGTGTTTTAAGGGGACGGGATTTTTTTCCCTCAAAAGTAGTGAATTAACCGCGAACAAGCTGTATGCTAGTCAAACAACTTTCTTTTTTTTTTCTGCGAAACAAATGTTTGTGTCACTGCTGTGCTCCGCTGCAGACGGCTCGTCACTCAGCGGTCGTCCGGGTCTCGTCACTGCTGCGGCGAGATGGTATTGGATTCTCGTCATAAATGTCACCGCCACCTATGTTGTTTTTGCATTTAGCTGCCCCCCTGTCCCCTCCTTCCCACCGGCAGTTTTGCGAAGGAAACCGCGCTGCAGTCGTGACCACCAGGCCGCGTGATTGACGGCCTGTGGGAGGTCGCCGGGCATGTCGTGCTCCTACCCGGAACTGCCGCCCAAGTTTCTGGCTCGCGAGGCCGCTCGAATTAAGTTCCTGTAACGACCATTTCATACCATCAAATATTTGTTCAACTAAAAAAATGGCTTCATTTGCCTTTCAATGAATTGCATTCAATAAACTTTCAAGTCTCCACATTAAAATTTATCACAAACTTTTTAAACCCCTTAACATATCGCGACTATATTCGTTCGCAGGGGCCACGGTGGCTGGGCGGATAGACTGCTCGCCTCCCACCAAGGATAACCGGGCTTCAATCTCCGACCGGGTCACTCGCGGAATTTCTCTAGTGGGAATAATGCCGGACGATGCCGCTGGTCGACGGATTTTATCGGGGATCTCCTGTTCCCTCCGCCGTAGCATTCCGACGCTGCTCCGCTCTCACCTCATTTCACCCTCAACGGCTCTCAAGACCTCGTTTATAGTCCCCCAAATCTCTCATCTCATATTCGCTCACGTATAACATGCTGCAGAACAGATAGAATGATGGCTGATGCCGTGCAAGTCCAGCAGCTAGCACCAGTAAGGACATCACCTTTCTCTGGGCGATGCTGTTGTTTGCTTCTTGTGCCATGGATTTACTGAAACCCTTCAGATAGGTTCCAAAGTGTTAGTTGTTACAAGAAATTCGTAAGTAATTTTCACACCAAAAGTTTCTTCTTTTGCAACGCCTGAAATGCAAAATTTATGTGTGCGATAAAGGGTTAATGAAACCAGTTAAAAAATACCAAAAGTACATTTTTTAAGTGTATTTGACTCTTACAATACACAAAAATAATTGGTTATACCACAACAAATTTTCTTCATATTATTGTACATTTTATTATTTAAAAATATGCGTCCTTATTTGGTAACAACTTTAAGTGTGTGCGCACAACTATATTGTTATGCAATTACTGCCATTAATATTGTCAGGAAAGTTGTGATCGGCGATTAAAATTTTGTATTCAAGGAAATACTGAATATGTTTAAAACGAAAATCTTGAAAGAAAATGAGACATTCAAGAAATTAAAAGAAGAAATGACGTTCGTATGACGTCATATAGCATTCAGTTAATTGAATTCAATAAAAATTGAAGGTAATTTGAAGAAAAATTTGATTGTGTAAAAAGGGCCTAAACACAGCCAAATTTTTCCGTCAAACTGCTTCCAAGAAGTTTGGTCAAATAAAGTTGGACAGTCACCAAAAGTCATATACGCCGCCATATTTGTCTGAGAAAATTGGATGGCTCCAGTTTCCATCAAACATTTGAAGATTGAACCTGTTCTGAAATTTTTTTGATGTTTGACAGGTTCACTGATCAGAATCCTGCACGACAAAAATGGCCTTTCCAACGTCACGAAATTTGAAAATGACGAACAATAGCTGTAAACGAGATATGGTTATGAATATAATTAATTAATGTGGTGGAAACTGTCTGAGCAGGAGTGCTATTTAATTGAATATTCTACTTAATATTAAGAACTCAGAAGCATTAAATTTCATTGTGCACAAAACATCTCAGATAAATAAAATTAAAATTGATTATATAAGTAAAAATAAATTGAATTTTTTTACATTTCTTCTCTTTAATGGACTGCATGGACACACTACCGCAGTATCTCACTTTGAAATTTTTTTTAAAATAAACATTCAGATTAAATCCTCCCAGAAAAAAATTGACACTGGGGCACATTTTCAAACACATTCAGATTATTTTATAAAATTCGTTCGAAGAAAAAATTTTATGACCGTAAAATTAAGTAATATTAAGTTTCAAGCAAACATTTTATGCCCAGCGCCCACAGCGTCGAAACGTCTTCTTTCCCCCGAGTACAAAATATATGAGGTGAGGAATCTTCTGGATCAGTGGCGCCTATGGATTTTCTCAGAGGAGATACGAGAACACGAACCCTCCCCTCTCTTTCCTCCTGAATTCACTGCACCGAGGGGTCGACGCCATTGGCGTGGATTGAGCGGAGAAGAACGTATTAATCTCGTCTGCCAGCAGTCAATATTTTTTATTCGGCCTTGCTTAAAGAAAGAACGCAGTCTTCTAACGCGGACCGACGGTGACATGACAGTTTAACTCGTTCAGTGACCGTGTCCACGACTGTGAACACGTTGCACATGGACGAAACTTATGACAGGTACTGTACGCAGCGAGGCATCGGTGCCCAGTCTTCATGATTTGTGGAAATTTCTGCAGCTCTTCGACATGAATGTTTGATGCCAATATCATCGGGCAAGCAGCACGTTGTTCGCTTGTTGCAAGACAAGCGCTGAACATAAGTACAGCACATAACATAAATTCACGTGATTGCAACACTTGAACCTATAAGTTAATTTGTGACCGAACGGGTTAAGCACTGTTACGTGTTACCTACAACTCTCACTTTCTCTCTCTCTCTCTCCCTCCTTATCTGTCCCTCTTAGTCAATACTTAAGTGATTCCGTTTTTCGATGGGATTTCAATAACNCACAACTCTCACTTTCTCTCTCTCTCCCTCCTTATCTGTCCCTCTTAGTCAATACTTAAGTGATTCCGTTTTTCGATGGGATTTCAATAACGCGTTTCGTGACATAACCACAATTGCGCGTGCACGCACGCAGTCGCGGATAACCTACAGTTTTGATTGCAAGAACGAGAAACAAACATTTGTGACTTTGGCTACCGCACTGCAGGAGAATATACGGTGAAATGCCAAAAGGTCTGCAAGATTAAAATTAGCTACTCTCAAACTATAGAAATTCAGGAAATCCGGCAATCCTTCCATGAATGTCTGTAAACGCAGGACTTGCGTTCGGATTGTGATATTTCAGTCTGTAGGCCACTCGCGGACGAGGTGTTGTGTTCCGTCATCAATATTGCTGCTGATTGAAGATGGATTATGGCGTACGGAAAAAATTCAGCCCGTTTTGTGAACCTGAGCATGGTCAATTCACGGTTACTTCAAACTTTTCTGGAGGCCTGCTTAATGTTCACTTCCAGAATATTTTTGGAACATCTTTGCTTATGGCTTTAACAGCGACGAATACCAAATGAAAATGTGTGAAGTTGAACCATTTGGTTAGCGGTGTGTCGAAAAGTGCATTCGTGTTTCATGGCTTCATTGTGAAAAGTGAATTATGTGTACTGTATAACGTCGTTATCAGACAAGCATTATTTTCAAACCTTCCGTGAGGCGTATTCAAACGAGATTTCTTTTATTTTGAAGTCTGAGAGAATAAACAAACACGCGTTTGGGATAGTGGTGTTATCATTTTCCACCATACTGTACACATCGGCTACAACCCTTAGACTGCAGTGTACATGGGCCTCTTAAGAATCACATAAATACAGCTTTGGATGGCTGGATTTGTAGTCACCATTCCCAAAGGGTTTCAGCTGAAATGGAGGTAAAGCAAACCACTGTCAGAAGCATAACGATATATGACATTGTAGCGATTATAAATGTTGCATTTCCACTAGCCATGAGTGCAAAAAATACTCAACATGACTTTCAGAAATGCGGGATATTCCCGTTCAATCGCGAAGTCTTCACTGATGCTGACTTTGGGCCGTCGTTTTTCACTGATAGGCCGAATCCTGCAGCGAGCACTTCAGCTAATTTGTCTTCTTTGCCTAATCCTGCAGCGAGCACTTCAGTTAATGTGTTTTCTTTGCCTAGTCCTGCAGCGAGCACTTCAGCTAATGTGTCTTCTTTGCCTAATCCTGCAGCAAGCACTTCAGCTAATGTGTCTTCTTTGCCTAATCCTGCAGCGAGCACTTCAGTTAATGTGTTTTCTTTGCCTAGTCCTGCAGCGAGCACTTCAGCTAATGTGTCTTCTTTGCCTAATCCTGCAGCAAGCACTTCAGCTAATGTGTCTTCTTTGCCTAATCCTGCAGCGAGCACTTCAGCTAATGTGTCTTCTTTGCCTAATCCTGCAGCAAGCACTTCGGCTAATGTGTCTTCTTTGCCTAATCCTGCAGCGAGCACTTCAGCTAATGTGTCTTCTTTGCCTAATCCTGCAGCAAGCACTTCGGCTAATGTGTCTTCTTTGCCTAATCCTGCAGCGAGCACTTCAGCTAATGTGTCTTCTTTGCCTAATCCTGCAGCAAGCACTTCAGTTAATGTGTCTTCTTTGCCTAATCCTGCAGCGAGCACTTCAGCTAACGTGTCTTCTTTGCCTAATCCTGCAGCAAGCACTTCGGCTAATGTGTCTTCTTTGCCTAATCCTGCAGCGAGCACTTCAGTTAATGTGTTTTCTTTGCCTAGTCCTGCAGCGAGCACTTCAGTTAATGTGTTTTCTTTGCCTAATCCTGCAGCGAGCACTTCAGCTAATGTGTCTTCTTTGCTTAATCCAGCAGCGAGCACTTAAGCTAATGTGTCTTCTTTGCCTAATCCGCAGCGAGAACTTCAGCTAACGTGTCTTCTTTGTCTAATCCAGCAACGAACATTCCAGTTCATGAGACTTCTGTGCCGACTCCAACAGCAAACGTTTCAGCTGATAGTTCTGTGGTGGATAGCAATCTTAATAGATTTCCGATGTCATTGAATTCCGACAGAGAAAATATTGCATGCGAAACTACACACATTGCCAATTCAAATGAATCTGTGAAAAGTCGGGCGTCAACACCGGTAGCGCATTCTAAGCCATCTGAAGTCGTAACATCAAAACGTAATTTTTCATCCGAATCAGTGTTACCATTTCCTAAATTGGAGATAAGGAAAACAACAAGGAGGAAAATCCAGCGTAAGTGTGCTGTGTTAACAGACACCCATGATAAGCAAGCTATAGAAAATGAACACAATAATAGGAAAATTTCCAAGAGCAAGCCCCTAGAAAAAAGAAGAAAGTTGCTGCAACATCAGCCTTGAAAAAATAAATAAAGAGAGATTTTGAAATAACTTCATCTAAAGACCAAGAAGATGACGAAGATTGAGTGTGTTTAGTCTGCATAGAACCGTTTTCGAAAAGCAAAGCTGGGAAGGAGTGGGTACAATGCATAGACTGCAAGCACTGGGCATATTTTTCATGCGTGAAGTCAAAAATGTATATATGCTATAACTGCATGTCAGATGGGATTTCTGACCAAGTCAAGAAAGAAAAGATTTCAGGAGCCTTCTTCAATAAATTATTTTAATATATATATATATATATGTTTGTAATATTTTTTAGCCACATTTGTATTTTCTTGAATAATTTTATTGCAGATTCCTGAATCTTTCTAGCTGAAATAGATCTTTTGTAGTATTAACATTAACATATGAGACAGGAAGTGTGTTTTTGTTTCCTATGTATATGAATCTTAAAAAAAGCATTTTGTAACTTAAAAAATATTTGCATTAAGAACGAAATTTATAATTTTTTAAGCAAATGTTTTCATTTAATATGAGTATTGAATATTACACTTTTGTTTACATATAATGGTTTATATTTATATGTAAAGTAAAGATTTTTTTAGAAATAAAATAAATTAATTTATGTATTGTTACAATTAACCCAAGTACTGTAATAATCAACCCCGCCATGGGCATGGTTGTAACATTCTGCCTAAACTTAGTTTTACCCACATATTAAAAAAATGGATGACTTTAGAAACTTTAAATCTCTGATGAATCATAAATAACACCCAAGGTTTTCTGTTACCATAATTAGTTTTACCGAAAATAGAAAGGTTTCATAATTATTTGTGACAAAAGTTGAAATGTTACAACCATCCCCGGTCTCCTCTTTTGTGGCGTTTAAAGACTATATATGTGCATTCAGGAGGATTTTTGTTATATTATTATGTATCTTCGAACATATTGCATATTTATTTGGACAAGAGCATCAGGCAAGTTATAATTATTGCTTTTGGTTTAAGGATNTATCTTCGAACATATTGCATATTTATTTGGACAAGAGCATCAGGCAAGTTATAATTATTGCTTTTGGTTTAAGGATGATTTTGTGCATATAATGTACATATTTCTACTGTCAATTTTCATTAAAAAAAATTGTATAACAATAATTGTTGTTAGAAGTTCGTGGTAGAATAAAATGGTTACAGGAAAAACATCGCGTCATTTTTCACCAAAAATTAATTTTTTTTATGTTTTTACTTATTTATGTTTCGAAAATTTTACAATAATGTAAATAAAATAAATTTAACTGTTTGCAGAGAATTTAATACGGGTAAATGGGTAATTTTAAGTTATGCTTAGCAAAAGTTATTTTTAATTAAAAAATTTAGGGGCAGGGACAAAAAAAAATATATGCAAGAATTTCCCTTTTTCAGCAATTTTGGAAATAACATAAACATTTCCTTGCATAATTTTATAGACGTCTTGAAGTAGCTTTTGGCACCCTATTTCAGTGCGAATTATCTCATTTCTGAACGTAAGTTATTATTTTTTATTTTTACATTTCTAAAAAAAAATGTAAAATTGCTATTTTGGCACGAATTTATACGAAAACTATCCGTTTAAAATATTTTTTTCGGTGAAAGAGTAATTAGTAATTATTAGAGAGCTGCAAAATTCGCGTTATTATCTGGGGACACGTTATACTCTAAACATGTGCACTTTTGCAATACGTTTGTCATTGGTGCATAATGTATCTGACACGTCCTGGGTAACTCTGCGCCAATAAATGAACACTTCAAAATTGTGTGCCCCAATCACGTGCAATTCAGTCAGAAAGGGCGTGGCTTCATATCTATGCAGCAGCCAATGGAGAAACGACGCCNTGCCCCAATCACGTGCAATTCAGTCAGAAAGGGCGTGGCTTCATATCTATGCAGCAGCCAATGGAGAAACGACGCCCACTCCAGAACAGACAGTACTGTGTACAGTGCCTGATGCCGAATAATGACGCGAATTTTGCATGTCTCTGCTAATAATGTATCAAACGTGAACGGTATGTGGCACAATATAAAATAATTTTTTCGTGGCCCACGCCCTTGAGAATTCAGAGCCGCTTTTTACCACGAACTCCAGTCGCACACGCCAACAAAATNTTTTTTCGTGGCCCACGCCCTTGAGAATTCAGAGCCGCTTTTTACCACGAACTCCAGTCGCACACGCCAACAAAATGGCGTCACTAGCCACCAAACACATTGGGACGCCGTTCGCCAATCAGCGCCTGGTAACCTACTCGCCAGACGTCAGACCAGCCAATAGGGAACCTTACGCAGTACGCAGCGGCCAAACAGACACAAGGCTCGCTCAGCCAATCAGAGAATGGGTACGGCCACATCAAAGAAACTGCCTCGTCATTTCATATCTGTGTACTCATCTACTCTGTGGCCATTCGTCCGCGCGACTGGCCAGTCTAACCTCTCCTCCCTCCCCCTCTCCGAAGTNCCCCCAACCCCCTCTGTATAGCCCCATTGCTTTTTATGCCGCCCGTCCACGTCGCTCGCATTACGGCTCTTAATTGATTTTAAATTTCTTTCGCCGCCGGGACGCGTGCACGTCCACCATACCTTATACGGCCCGGCTGTCCGTTTTGGGAAAAACCCCCGCAATGTTCGTTTCGGAATGGTTGCAACTCCTGCCAGTGGATGTTCGGATTACGGCAACAGCGCAAACATACTGATATATGGCTATTCACGGTAGAGTGAGCACTTTTTGAAGCTTTCTCATTTGGAATAATTGTCAATAAATATATTTTTATTGCGGGCTTTGATGTTAAATTTCAAGTCCCGTGAAATATATACACTGTGTCTATTACTTGAACGGCAATATTTATTTTTAAAAAAAGTGGTGGAAGAATGAAGGCTGGCTGATAGGGAAAAGGTAACTAGGGCGTCAAAAGTGCTCACTTACCGTAAACAGCCTATAAGCGTGTTGCATAGTGGTGTTGTGTAGCAATGCGTTGTTCATTTTTTTTATTTTTGCTGTTTATTAATTTGCGTAGGCCTACATTATGTATTAATGTACCATTTACAGCAAGCAACAAAATTAGTTTTTTACTTGTTCACGTAAAATAATCACACTTTAAAATTTCGGATTACGCTAATAATGAAAAGTAACACACCCGCAGAGGAAATTTTTTGCACTTTCTTTTAAGTGAAAAAAAGTAAAATAATTATTACATGATGATGTCCCTGTTATTATTTTTAGTAGTTACAATTTTTGCAAAGTTTGTGTTAAAATAAAGTGCAGTTCCTTCCCGATTTTATTGGTCAGTTACTAGTCCCAAGAACAGTAAAATTTGACAAGTCCCACTATAATATCTGTAAAAAAAAAAACATACAATAATACATGTTTCTGTTTCCCAACTATCCTAGAACCTACACCTAGACTACCACGTACCGAACTTCTGAATTTTACCTGTCTAACATAACTGAACTGCTTCCTGAATTTGAATAACTCGGGATAGTTCCATCTCGCCTACACGTTTTCCCAACTCTGCTCTGAATCGTCTAAATATATATGGTAATTGCATATGTCATTCTTCTTTATTTTAATTTTTATAGATAGTTAGCTGATATACGGTAGTCATTAAGCATCGCCATCGAAATTGCAACAAAAATTACTTACATTATCTCTTGCAATTCCATCGCTACTGCCAGAGGCAAGGTATTTTGAGGCATCCCATTCGTTTAGACTAGGCACACAACGTTCAGTAGCCATATTTTTCATCAATCGTTCTGTATTACAAAGTAGTTTGTATGTGCGCACAGAGTGGTTTCAAGTTGTGAGATATTTATTCGAGAATTCCGTATTTTCTTAACTAGGAACATGCAAATCTCGCCTTTATATCTCCTGCACCAGGGATTATCTTTTGACTCTGTAGCTGGTTAAAAAAAAACTAACCACCGTGGAATGTTAATTTAAAGTAATAGTTTTATTGACGGCAATAATTTTAAATATATATTTTTTAAATTTAATTTTCAAGTCATGAAAGTGTAGACATGACATCATGTTTGCAACGTTTGAATTTGATAGTTGTTTTGGCATTTTTAGGGACGATGTTTGGGAGATGCACAGAATATGAAAATCTGTCTCTTGTTATTACTCACTGACGTGAAGATCTCACCCGTATCAATAAGGCGATACTAATTTGAAACTGCCCGGTGTTTTTGCAGACACGAACCACNTTCATTGACGTGAAGATCTCACCCGTATCAATAAGGCGATACTAATTTGAAACTGCCCGGTGTTTTTGCAGACACGAACCACTCTCAGTTGTACGTTTTTTTCCCCCCGAAGACGACGGATGACCCTAAGTCCTTCGTGACCCTGATGTCTTCCGCATTGTTCAGCCACAGAGTAGACAAGTACACAGAGACGAAATTGCGTCGCGGTTCTTTTGATCTGGGCTCACCCGTTCTCTTATTGACTGTTCGAAGCCCTGGGAACGGGCCTTGTGTCTGACTGGCAATAATGCGTGCTGCGAGTAGTTTCCTACCGGCTGGCAAATGTCACAGGCCAGTGGCGCCATCTTTGCTGGTGTGTTTGCGGCCGGTGCTCGCGGTACAAGCTGTATTCACCACCGTATTAAGGGTCCCGCCCGCCTGGCGCTCGAACTGCTTTGCAAAGTGTTTGAAGTGTTTGACCCCAGTATGTTTACCTACCAAAATACTCCATACTTCAGACGAGGAAGGAATAGTACTTTAAAGTTACTACGCATGCTGTAAATATTATTTTGATGCCCTCCAATATAGTTAAAAAAACGGCTGTTTCAGCCTGCCGTATCCTAAAACATATTAACCGGACAAGAGCCAAACTACGATAGGAGCCTGTATTAAACTTTGCTACAGACTTTCCATTAATAAAATGATAGCGTCACCGCTGAAAGACCCAAAGGTACACGCAGCACTTCGAGAACACTGCACGCCAGTTCCGAGCCCTGCGCGTAGGGTCGATGGCACCCTGGTAGCGTGTGCCAGTGTTAACTCTTATAGATTCCGCGCTTCTCGGCCAAAAAAACGAGAAAAAATATGTAGGCAGGCGGACCCCGTAAGTACTCTGTAGTTCAGCGCTCTACTTAGCGTTTCTGAGATTTCGCGAGTACGCTGAGGCGAAACTAAGTCCCTTCCCCACTCCTCCGGTAACTTTCCTCCTTCAAAATACCCTTCTGTCGCGCTGCCCTTTTCTGTCGCATTTTGCCCGTTCCTCACGCCCTCGTCATTTGGGCAAGCCTGTATTATTCCGCGGCGCATCTCTCCGCTACGCTGCACAGCTGTCATTATTATTTCATCTCACCGCCATCACCCTCCACCTCCTCCCCCTCAAACCCTCTACACACACGCGCAGGGGAGCAGCACAGCCATCATCTCCCCGCGTTATTTATCATTAGTATTTTATTAATGCGCGCTTCGTTCCAGGCATTCCAAACAACAATGTTATTCTCATTTACTTTCAACACGCATATTACAGTTACTTCCATCCCCCGCTGGGTAACGTCCGTCCCTCAACCTCCCCTTTCCCCATAGCTGTTGCGTAACGGGCTCGTGTGTTTTTCACTGATACTCCCCCCCACCCCAGACTCACCCTAGGCCACTCGTTTGCTCCCCTCCAGTCAACAAACGTTCGTCAAATAAACCATATCTCGCC
>NQII01001349.1:205322-221242 GCA_002778355.1 Clitarchus hookeri
GAGCCCCTAAGTTGGCAACACGACCGCAGCGCCATCCAGCGATAGCTATTTGTCCTCGCGCGCGGTCGGCGTCGCGCCTAATAGCAGCCCGTAATGGCGGAAAGATCGCTTGTTTTGCGGTGGATATTCATTGTTTTTTAATTGTTCCGACCCCCCTTTCCCCCCAATTCCACAGCCGCTCCCCGCTCGAAAATAAATTGGCGGCGCCCGTTTTGTTGTTTTTTAATAACGCAGCCGCGCGGCGTTTTCCGGCCGGCCCGATGCGACAAAAATTACCCCATTTCGTCTCTCTCTCTCTCTTTCCCCTTCCATCATACGAGTCCCGCTGCCAGTCACTATAAATATTTTCGCTCCCCCGCCGAAACGGTAATTGAGATCCAGTGAATCCCGGCGCCCAGTGGAGGAAAAGGTTTGTGTGGCGTGCGATTGCGCCAGCGGCTGAATAATTGAAGACCCAGAAGGGAAACTATGCTACAAAGTAGGCAATTATACAGAATTGAAATGGTGATGTGGTATGAAGAACGCAATAATACGGAAGTGAAACCGCCTCTTATGTCGCAAAACCCTGCCGCACACGCCAGCAAAACGGCGGAGGGGGACCGTGGTGTAGTGGTTAGACTACTCACCTCCCACCAAGGCGAACCGGGTTCGATTCCCGGTGGGGTCAAAACCGGATTTTCGCATGTGGGAATCTAGCAGGACGATGCACTGGCCGGCGGGTTTTCTCGCGGATCTCCCGTTTCCCCTACCCTTGCATTCCGGCACTGCTCCACACTCACCTCGCTTCACCCTCATCGGCTCTCAAGACCTCGATGTTAAGAGCCGCCCAAATGTCTTCACTCACTCACTCACACACTCACCCTGCAAAACGGTATTGCTGGTCAGAAACATGTCGGGACGCCAGTAGAATGATTTGGTGAAGTCGGGGGCAATGTATTTTTAATGGGAAAAAACTGGCACCGTGCCAGCCGCCATATTGAATTCGGATGACCTTGACATGTGACCTTTGACCTTGACCCCGTTGACATTTGACCTTAAACCCTAAACAATTAAAATGTCGAAAACATTCCTAAAAATCCCTTGATATTTGACTAAGACTCAAGACCCATGACTCACAAACCAAGACTCAAGACCCAAGATTCAAGATACCAGGCCCCAGACCCAGTACACAAAACTCAAGACCCACGACCCAAGCTCCAAGTTTCAAGCCACGACACAAGACCTATGACGTAGGACCCAAGACTAGAGACTTAAGACTCAAAACCCTTAACTCAAAAAATCCCACAAAATTAAAAAATTCCTGAAAATTTATAAAAATAAAAATATGTACAAAAAAATAAAAAATAGAAAAATCAAATTATTTATAAAATATATTATTAAAATTTATTCGTATAAATGTTTATAAAAATACATTTCCGGAGGTTTCCTCAGCTTCACGTCCAGCAGAAGACTGACCCTCACCAATGTTTCTCATTGGTTAATTAGTTGATTCCCCTCCAATCCCTCCACCACTGTTTCTCATTGGTTGATTACTTGTGCTCGCTTCACCCCGAAAAGTGTATTTTGTTGGTTGATTACTAACGCTCGTTCGACCCTGCACCAATGATTCTTATTGGTTAATTAGTCGACAGGCCTCCATCTCTCTCACCTTTGCTCA
Source organism: Clitarchus hookeri (assembly GCA_002778355.1). NCBI lineage: Eukaryota > Metazoa > Arthropoda > Insecta > Phasmatodea > Phasmatidae > Clitarchus > Clitarchus hookeri. The sequence continues at coordinate 206,980 of NQII01001349.1, forward strand.
TCTCGTTGTATGCAGTCATCTTGTTTTTTCGTTTGTAATTTGTTTTAATTTTCAACACCTAGGTGATACTAGTGTATTGCTTATCGATTTATTCGCCAGAGGTGCTGTCAATTTAGCCACCCTGTTGGTTGTCGACCTTGATCTTACCCCAATGACATTGAACTCGAAAAATCATGAGAAAAATCGCAGTCCATACAATTGTCAATTACTAGCTGGTCACATCAAGGGACCATACCGGCTAACAACACTAATGAACGACTGATTGGACACAAGACCGACTTCACCCAAGACTAACTCTACCCAATCTACTCTATCGAAGACCTATTCTAACCAAGACCGACTCCACCCAAGACTGGTTCCTGACGAGACTGACTTAGCCCAACCCCTGACGAGAACAGTTCCTGCAAAACTGTATAGACCAGGGATGGCGAACCAATGGCACGCGTGCCATTGATGGCACGCGAAACAATATTTTGGGCACGCCACGCCACGAATCAAAAGGTTTGCATTTTAGTTTAAAATAACAAAGTTCACTATGACGTATTGATGCATTCTGCATCCCGAGATATATTTTTCCGTCAGCAGGCACACACTGTCGAAACTCGCAACGACAAGGAAACGCGAACAGCCGCCATAAACCAGCTAAGGGTTCGGCGAGCGTGTCAGAAGAATGACGCCAGGATTCCGCCGAGACGAGAAGGCACAGCCTCTCGCAGCTGCGTCGAAAACGTTAAAAGGTTTCACAGCCCACAGCTGCATTTCTCTCGCAGGCTGGCTACTGCCAAAAACCAGCTAATAGCTTTGGCGAGCGTGCTGGAACAATAACACCAGAATTCCGGGAAGGAAGGAACACGTGTGTCTCGCAGCGGAAAGGGGGACGCTAAGCCCTATACAACTGGGGCCGGGTATCCCACTCGAGCACGTGGTGGGCGAAGCCATAAAACTTTAATGCCAAAATCGCCGGCGCCGCTGAGACCACGTGCGGATAGCCGCAGCGCCGAACACGTGTTTACGACCAAGGGCGCGGCGTTCAGCCCCCAGCCACGTGCGAGATGAGGCGTTTTAATATGGCTAACGGGCTAATAAAACGGCGGAGGAGCAGACGAGAAGAGGTCAGTTCTACCACAGACGCGGAGGGAGTGAGTCGGCGTACGCGAGTCGAGGAAAGAGGAGTGGAGCCGGGAGGAGTGGAGTTCGAGAGAAGGCATCACGACGCCAAGACCAATCTGCGAGGAACTGTCGCAGCCTCCCGACGAGGTGACGAAGCAGCCCCGAGTTCGACACCGGAGCGGAGTCAGCCCCAGCCGAGAGACGAACCAGCGCCTCGAGACAAGCTAAGTAGAGACATGCAGCAAGTGTGAAGAACCTTGTTAAGCGAAAAATAAAACGACATACGTGAACTCTCAAGGAAGTTCAAATTCATTTGGTAAATTTGAACTACGAACAGTAGTGTCAACATATTTACACGCCCTATCACTGAGGACTAGCATCCATTGCTGGCGCCCTACGCAGAGAGCAGATACAGACTTATACGCCATAGCGCAAATAGGGAGGTATCAGTATTATATTAGGAACGAACGCGCGCGAGTGATCCTACGGACCTACGCTAAGGAGTGAACGGGTGCGGTGCGCGGGGCGGCGGGCGGAAAGCGCGCTCGTTTGTTATTGTCTTGCCTTAGTTACGTCGTGGACTACAATTGCTAATGACGCATAGTTTGTTGACGTTTTCGTTCGTTCAATTTCGTTGACACAACTGTATTTTAAAGTTGATTTTTAACTATTATTTACCATGGCTAGTTCAGCAAAAAAACAAAAAGGGCAAGATAGTAAGTGTAATAGAGAATTTCAAACTTGGTGGACTGAAAAATATGGCATGATAAGTAAAGGCGACAAAGCGGTGTGTGTTTTATGTTCTGGTACAGTGGTATGTAGAACATCGTCTGTAAAACGGCATTTTGAAACAAATCACAAATCTCTTAGTCAAAAAAGCGAACCAGTGCAAAAGGAATTAATTGCAAGTGCAATGAAAGACAGAAATAAACAGTCAACGTCTATGATTAAATATGTTGGCAAAAATTGTCATACGAGCGCGGCAAGTTACTCGGCTGCAAATGTCATTGCTCGGCATAGTAAACCTTTTCAAGATGGAGAGTTTTTGAAGGAAGCCTGGTTAGCATGCGCGCCCTCACTTTTTGATGATTTCGATAATAAAGATAAGATAATTCAGCGCATTAAAGATACTCCTCTATCTAGAAATACAATAAAGGAAAGAATCTTAAAACTGGCCGAAAATATAACAGATCAACAAAAAATTGACATTAACTCCGCTCCTTTTATATCGCTATGCATTGACGAAAGTACTGACATTACTAAATCTGCACGTTTAGCTGTTTTTGCTCGATATTGCGTAGGAAACATCATTAAGGAAGAATTAATTGCGATAACATCGTTGCTAACAACTACAAAGGGCACAGATATTTGTACGGCTGTTAAAAATTCGCTTGCTGAGAAAGAAATTGATTTTAAAAAAATTGTTTCAGTCACAACTGATGGTGCTCCAAGTATGGTGGGCAAAAAAAATGGTTTCATAAGTTTATTTCAAACAGACGTAGGACATTCGATTCTTGAATTCCACTGCATAATTCACCAACAAGCCTTGTGTGCTAAGAGTGGTTTAACATCTCTTGATAAGGTAATGGCGGTAGTCACAAAAATAGTCAACCTCATATCGTCGCACGCTTTAAATAAGCGAAAGTTTGATGCTTTGTTGAATGAAGTCAACTCGGTATATAATGGCTTACTGATGTATAATAATGTTCGCTGGCTGAGCCGCGGGAACGTACTTCAAAGATTTGTTGACTGCTTGGAAGAAATCAGACTGTTTGTGCAAAATGAGGGAAAAATTGAACAATACCCAGAGTTGTTGGATGTTATGTGGCTTTCAAAATTGATGTTTTTTACAGACATATGCCAACATTTCAATGAATTGAACGTAAAGCTTCAAGGCACAAATAAAACAATTATCGTCATGATAGATCTCATTCGCGCTTTTGATGCTAAACTACATGTTTTCAGGAACGATATTACTACAAAAAACTACAAGTATTTCCCAAACTTGAAAAAAAATTTCAACCATTTAGATATACATGAGAAACCAGGTGGAGAAGTAACTGAAGAATTTATTTCTGTAATTGATTCTTCAATCAAGGGATTCTCAGCGAGATTTTCTCAGTTCAGAGAATTATCGGAAACACTAAAGTTTATTATGTACCCTGATGTGACTTCATTTGATAAACTGAATTTGTCCCCATTCGATTGGTTGGAAATTGAAGAATTTGAAATGCAGCTGATTGATTTCCAGTCTAGTTCAATATGGATTCAAAAATTTATTGAAGCAAGGAAAGAGTTGGAATTAATTGAAACAGAAAGATTGTCAAGCAATATAAGTAAAAATGCCAGTATCAAAATTTTGGAAACATGGAATTCGTTTCCAGACACATTTAACTGTTTGAAGAAGCTGGCTCGTGCTATTTTAACCATATTTTCATCTACCTATGCCTGCGAGTCATTATTTTCAGAGATGAATAACATTAAAGACTCGCTTAGAAACCGTTTGACAGATGACTCCAGTTCAGCATGCATTCTGCTAAAAGTAACATCTTACAACCCTAATATAAATTATTTGTCATCTAATCTGCAACAACAGAAGTCACACTAATGTAATTTGAATTATGCGTACAACTGAAACATTTATTATTTGACATTGCAAAATGTATTTTTGGTAGTAAATAAAGAGTTTTGAGTAGATAGTGTTTAGTATTATTATTTTTCTAATAATCACTAAGTTAAAATTATCTGACGGCACGTCTATGGCCTCATCGAACATTTCTTTAGAAAAAATGGCACGCTGATACATAAAGGTTCGCCACCCCTGGTCTAGACCAACCTACAAGACCAACCTGCCATACCACCAACCTATAAAATTAAACGATGATGGAAAATCTCGAAAAAAATTTCCTAATAAGAGCGTCCATACCAAAGGGCCATACTAACTTACCAAGCCAACTGACCAGACCAACCAACTAGTTGCAAAATATTCCTCAAAAATATTACCCTCATTGCATTCGTTCACCATATTGAAATCATCCATTTTAAGCGACCCGAGTAAGGCATAATACCTCAGATCGAACCATAGTCCTCCTCCGGCTTGCACTCACATAAAGTTTATCTAAAACAGACTCTCTCAATTGATTTTTTAAACCACTGAATTAATAAGTCTTTCAGAGAAGTAGAAGGGACTGTATAAGAAATTAAACACGCATTAGTAGTGGAAAATAGAGAAGTCGGGCATAATGTATTTTAAATGGAACAGAGGGTACGGGGCACATGCCCCGTTTATGCTATGCTATTCCGGTCACCAACCACCATATCGGATACAGGTGACCTTTGACCTTGACCTTGACTCTGTACCCGTGACCTTGGATGACCCTGAACCCAATAAATCCAAAATAATTGCAGAATAATTATAAAATCGTCCAAAAATTACAAAAAATTAATTTTCTTAATTAAGAATTTTTTTTTTAAAATTATTTAAAGATGTAAATGTAGGAGGTCCGGGGTTCTGTGAGAGGTGGATTGACTAAGCTCCCGACACGACCGGCCCTTGCCAAGGCGGCCAGTAAACATCTCGTTAGCCATGTTAGATCTTGTCCTTGACCTCCAACCTTAACCACGGATAACCTTAAAGTCAAAAAATTCTAAAAAAATTAAAAAAAAGTTTAAAAATTGAGGCAAAATTACATCGATGACTCCGCCCAACATGTTGNAATTACATCGATGACTCCGCCCAACATGTTGGATGCCAGTGATCATGACCCCAATGACCCTTAAAACAAACATTTGGAAAAAAAAATAATAAAAAATAGAAAAAATTCATAAAATTCGGCTAGCATATTACTTTACTGACTACGAACCCCACGTTGTATATAGGTGACCTTGATCCTTGACCTTGGATAACCTTGAGTCCAAACATTTGCAAAATTGTTTTAAATATTTTCCAAAAAAATAAAAATTGTTTTATAAATATAAACATTTTATTTAAAAATGTATTAAAAATTCGATAAAAAATTGAAATATCGAATGTTTTGGCTTCGAAAGGACGGGGGACTGGAACCCACCAGCCACCATGTTATGACGTCACCCAACCACCATATTAAATCCAAGTGACCTTAACCGTGATCTATGACCTTGACCATAAGCTTGTCATATCATGTGCTATTCATATTCAAACTTGATTCAAGCCAAAATTCTCATGACTGGCACATACTTGTTAATGTCAAGCTTGTAGATGGCTCCAATTATTCTTGTAGGTCGCCAATGCAAGCTCGTGGCATGTGTAACTAATTAACCTTGCTAGAAGATTGGCACACAGAAACTAGTTAGCATGATTGAAACTTTTTGGCTTGCATAGCAAGCTTGATTCAAGCTTACAGGCTCGTCGTGACAAGTCTGATTCAATCTTGACTCAAGTCGATTATGCTATTATGGTGAAGATCTTCCTCCAAGCATGCGGAGTTTCACCCACTGTCAGGACAAGTCCAACTTCAATGGATCGCTCACCAGAGAAAATATCTGGTGGGGCCTAGCGATAGTCCTGTGTTCCTTCTTAAGCTTTGCATATCACTTGTGGATCTGACACCGGAGTGCCCATTACCATTGCAAAAAAGAATTTGACATCGAAATTGCTGCTTTGGGTCTTAGCGGACAGGGCGCTCGACTTAGCCAACACACGCTCTAAAATAGAAATTGTTAAAACTGCCCCAAATAGGTTAGTTTGACTGCAGATGTGCTGAAACTGTTGTACTGCAATCAGTGAACCCATTCAGACTCAAGGTACACAATTATGTACAGTACGCACGTGTAGGTAATTTTTGGTGTGCACTGCAAACTGCGAAGCTCACACTGAATAACGATATTATCTATGGGTAAATGATTCGTAAACCATCTTATTGGCCTAGGTCATAATTGTTTCATATAACCATAGCCAAACACATACCCTACATCTCATTGGTTGTGACAACGAAACAAGTGTTTTGTCGACTTAAGTACAGCACGCATAATACATTTTTTTATTTGCAACACCTGAAACCGTACATTAAAGTGGATCTGTAAGTGTGAAGTTCTGCTGATTGCTTTAGTTGCTGGTATCCACTGATTTAACAGTGCATACTGATTACACTGGCCTAGCATCAACCCATTGACGCACACAATAATTTTTAGTTCCAGATGTTGCAAAAGATTACACTTATGGCGTGATTAGTACCGACGAAATTTTTTATAATTACTGACACTTTCAAACCTATGGAACGGGTTTCAATAGATCCACGACACAAGAAGGAACCAATGATAGAATAGTTGGTCTGTCGGCAGAAGCCAAGAGCATTGCTCAGGGAAAGGCAATGTCCGTGTTGGTGTTAGCTTCTGACCTTGTGAAGCACCGACCATGACTTCAGTTATTCTGCAACATGTCAGACGTGAACGACGAGTATACTCGGGGTAATATGTTATAAGGGGTTGAAATGTCAGTGCACGCTAGAGTCTGAACGGATTAAAACACGCGCAGCTATGGGCAGAAAAATTTGTTTTCCAGAGCCTGAATCCGAAAGTTTTGAGTTAACGGGAACCAGCTGTAAAAAAAAAAAAAAATGTAAACTATGCGCGGGCTGAACACTGTCCTTGACGTTGCGGGCAAACGAGTGAGAAGCCAACACACACGCCAAGAACAGAAGTGAGATGGTATTTTATAGGCGGGAAGAGAATAGACTACACGCAAAGAAGATCTCACCAAGGTAGTTATATTATGAATGCGTGTAGAGAATGTTTTATTTCTTACATAAAGTATTATATATGATGTATATGGTACTAAGCTTCAACTCACCGAGACAGCTACTCCTAGGTAAAAGGACACACACACACACACACACACACACTTGCATTATCAACGATATGACGGTTCGTGCGAAAGAAGAGAATATATGATCATGTTGTTATAATGCTATAATCCTGTTTAGTGATAATTTCCTTAAATAATTTTAAATAATTTTGTTGAAATATCTTTACCGGCCAGTAATATGGCGGAACGTCGTTCACCGCTCAGCTCCTGGTGATTAACACATACGAGACGGCAGCCCGACCGATAGGGAGTAGTACTTCATAACGTGCAATAATAGCCAATCAAACTCGAGAACTGTTTCAACAACTTCGCGTGGCCAAAGAGTGACAATATTTCGTTTCTGTATACTTAAGCTGGACCCGCAACCATACGGTGCACCCGTCAGTCGCCCGTCCGTCCGGTGGTCATGTGATCTTCAACCAATCGCAGGGTGACCTTTTTTTATATCCGTCCATCCTTCAAACATTTACCAAACTGTAACTTTCGGCGGGACGGACGGATGAGCCACCGCCTTCTGATGACGTTCCTCATTCCTTAGACGTGAATACATACTTTGAAATAAAATGCAAGGCGGTGGATCTGTGTTTATTTATGTTTGGTGGTAAATTTAAGAATTTTAAATGTAAAAAATTATCAGTTTAATTTTTTATAACGCGTAAAAAAAAATTATTTTTCCAAAATAATTTTTTTCGTAAAAATGTATTTCCAGCCAAAATATATCTCCAACTAAAGAAAGATCGCGATATTAAGTTGTCATAGTGAAACTTGGCCGTAAAGAAAGATTGAACGGACGACGGATTGTTGTGAGTCTCTTTCAACTTGCGGCCTATAACGATAGACAGACGACTGACGGGTGTGAGGGATGATTGTGAATCCAGCCTTACTCACTCTGTGGCGGAACCGTGTCCTTGACGCGGCGGGTAAACGCGCGAAGCGCCCACACGACGCAGTAGGCCACTGCGCACCAGGAGGGTGGGAGTAGAAGGAGGAAGGGGGTAATGTCGCAGGCAGAGCGTCTCTGTCAGTGGCGGCTGGTGCTCGTCAGGCGGGGGCGAGCGGGCCCAGAAGGCAGGCCCGGCTTCTCATAAAACACCCCAGCCGTGTGGCTGACGAAGCCCAGCAGCCCCCCCTCCCTTTTCTGTACAACACACACGTCTGTCGTGGCCCGCCTCTGAATGTGCGCCATTGTTTAGCTTCCGTGGGGGCCAGCGCGGGGGGAGGGGCGTCGACACTGAACAGGTCCGGCTGCGGGGCGCCCGGACGCCTCTGGCTGGCGTCTTTCCGCTACTCGCACCGCCCTTGTTACCTGTCGTAGACGTGCCGCGGTGACTCGTCCGTCGGAGCATAGCCTGCCAGGGCGCAGAAAACACAAGTACACACAGGCGAACCGGCGCGAGTAAGAGAAGAGATTTGGGCGGCCCTTAAGGTTCGGATTCACTTATCATGCAGAATTTCTTTGTTTTCGTGTCATAATTTCAGTTCCTGAGTTATTATTGGAAATGTTTAATACTCTTTGCATCTAAATTTCACTGTGTGTTGTTTCCTGCTTGCAAAAAGGCAGGAGCTTATTCATAAAATAGAAATATGTTCCTCGCTTTTTTACAAACAGCAGGTAACTTAAAATGAAAATTTAGCACAAAAATACTAAACAACTCGTAAAATGTAAATTGAATATAATCGTACAATGTCAGTAATGACTATGAAACCGAAATTATAACGCGAAAACGAAGAATTTATCCCAAAGAGGTGAAGCTGAGCATTGGCATCGAGGTCTTGAAAGCAGACGAGGGTGAAGTGAGGTGAGTGTGGAGCACCGCCGGAATGCAAGTACGGGAGAAACGGGAGATCCCCGAAAAAATCCGCCGACCAGCAGCATCGTTCAGCACGATTCCCACACGCGAAAATCCGGGAGCGACCCCGCCGGGAATCGAAGCCGGTTCGCCTAGGTGGGAGGCGAGTAGTCTGACCAATACGCCACCACGGCCCCGCGAAACGGCATCGCTGTTCCTTTGAGATGGACATACCAATGTTCTGGTTGCGTGAGCCCATAGAGTACTTAATAATAAATGTGTGAAACAGCCGCTTACACCACCAACTCCAGTGACACGCGCCAGAAAAATGGCGTCACTCGCCAGCAACATGTTGGTACGCCGTTCGCCAATCAGCACCTTGTAACCTACTCGCCACCGGCAGCCCAGCCAATAGGGAACCTTTCGTAACATGCAATAGCAAATCGGACACAAGGTCCGTTCCCAGAACTCTCGCAGCAAATAAGACAATGGGTACGCCGACATAAAAGGAACCGCCACGCCATTTCCCCTCTACAGACTTATCTACTCTGTGGTGAGGCTAAGTGAACGGGACTTGTTTTTCTGACTGGCTACCGCGTGCTACGAGAAGTTCGCTATTGGCTGGCGAGTAAATTACCAGGCGCTGATTGGCGAACGGCATTCCGATACGTTGATAACCGATGACGCCATTTTGCTGGCACGTTCACCCGGAGTTAACGGAATAAGCAGCTCTTTCACCTCTGCGTACGTAAATATACTCTTGTGGCCAGGGACACCTCACTATCGCCACAGAACATGTAAGCATACAAAAATAAACTTGCATGGTGGTTCCTTTCGAAGCCGGTCGTTCATTGGCCGCGCGAAGCTGTGGATTGGCCATTGCACGTTGTGGAGTATTCCCTATTGGCCAAGCTGCCGTCTGGCAAGTTAGTCTCGAGGAAATTATTGGTGAGCGACATTTAAGCCATACTGCTGGGTCTCTGTGAATTGGAGTTCACACACGCGCGACCATTTCACCTCTGCATTAGTAAGTACTCTATCCTATCACATAATACTTCAGAACACGGAAGTGAGCCAGCAGCTTGCACCGCTAACTCCAGCTGCACACACCAGCAAAATGGCGAAACTGGCCGGCAACCGGTAGGCCAAACAGCGTCTGGTAACTTAGTTGCCAACCAGCAGCCCATGCAATAGGGAATCAGCCAATCAGCGAACGAATACGCCCACATCAAACGAACCGTCAGGCCATTTCACTACTGTGTACTAACGTGTTCCGTGGCGCGATGGTACACTCTCCTGCTGATAATAATTCTTAAGGGTTGTTCACGAGCACTTTTTGAAATCAACCTCTAAAAAACGTTATTGGCCCTACCTGCATGTATTTAACGGGCACACTGACTGGCATGCGCTCTGTAAAGTTGGTAGCGACGGAGAGAACGTAGTTCCGATTCTTTACGTTGACTAAAAGCGCTAGGAAAACATCTGAGAATACTGAAATTATTTGTTTTACTTTCTGTACTTTTAATGCATATAAGTGTAAGAATTAATAAATTTGTAAAATATTTACTTATCTAATAACTTCACAGTTTTACTTAGCGACGCATGAATTAAGTGATCAGGCCCATGGCAATGTTAATTTTACATAGATCGGAAGTATACGAAATGTGCGTACAAGGGGATTTTAAGCAGGGAATTCAAAATTGCTTACTTTACCGTGAATAACTTTTATAACCTTGAGTGTAGCAAGAAACAATAGTAGTTGGCTCATAGTCGGGCACTTACAGTCGGGAAATAGTGTCACGTTCTGAGCGAGGCGGTGTAGTGCCAACATATTATACTTAAAGATGGTGGAAAATCGCGAAAATTTTTTCGAGTTAACATATCCTCCATAACACTCTAAGTATGTTATTATTTAATGATTGGATGGACAAGGGTTTGACTCGGCTAAGTTGTTCGCAGACCAATCACGATCGTTCTGCATTATAGTATCATAATCGTCTTAGGTTCAGTAAAAAGGGGTTGAATCTTCATGTATGCATCACAGCCAATAAGGAAGGAAAACGGTCGTATAGATGTACAGTATGCTGAATCCTAGCTAACAGTCAACTTTTCCCGCGATAAACCACCATCTCTAATTATACCCGGATCCGTACACGCAGACAATTAACCCGTTCAGTCCCGACTCCATTAACGAGCAAGTGTTACAACAGTTTAATTTTTTTTAATGTGCCGTGCACTTGGGTCTTAGCGTGTTTCTCGCAACCAGCGAACATAATAATGCGCGGTAGTTTATGTCAGCATTAACCATTCACAAGTGAGAGGTACAGACGTCTCAACAAATGAGATTTCTGAAAAGTAAGACGCTGATAACACATACCACTGATTCCTTGTTGTGTACAGGTGTAACCATAAACGCCCTCAATGTGCAACTCTTCAGTCATGGACACAGCCGGGATTGAACGGATTAATTCACCATCGTTTTCTTAATATACTGTGACTCGGTTTGACATCTGTGAGGAAGAGTTGCCAATTATTATTGACACTGCATGGGATCCTGTCGTTCTCTAGCTGCATGTCTGGTTTATGGCCTACTCTATCCCAAGGCGGGCCAAATACACTGACTTTCAACCACGCACGTTCTACCAGAACCCGCGTTGCTAGAATGTGCAGCTCGCATGCCTAGGTACTAAAACTCCAGTACAGGATCTGAAAGTAGTTAAGCGACGTGCGTCACACTTTTATATTTTTTTATTACGTTGCCGGCTGGAAGGATCACTGCTGAAAGTCTTATAGAGGCGATTTGTCAGCGGGAAGACTGTACACTTGTTCAGTACCGCGACAGTGCGTCTGATTCGCTTGCTTGAGTCCACGTTAGCACTCCAGCGCTTATGGGCTTTTGGACACGTAAAATAAGTCATTGCAGATGGCATCCCATAACTCTCGAAGTCTTCAGGTCTCTACTCATCACCTTCTACCGTCTGACACTTGACACGTGTGGTTTACTCCCCTTTCCGGCACGTAGGAATCGTTCCGAACGATGCCGCTGGTAGGTGGGTTTTCTCGGGGATCGCCCGTTTCCCCCCCGCCCTTACATTTATGCGCCGCTCCACAATCACTTCGCTCCACCCTTATCGGCTCTCAAGACCACGTTATTAAGAGCCGCCCAAACCTGTCCACTCTCCTTCTACTCAAACCCTTGGAACTCGTACAACCTTGGAAAATCACTCTTCGTCGTGCGTGTAGCGTTTTGATCCCCCCCCTTTTGCAAAGGCAAAAACTGGGCGAAACAACAAGCGCACACCGCGCGTCATATCGCAGGCACGGAATCGCTAGCGATTTCAACTTCCACCTCCTACCCTTCATCTCCACCTGTAGCAATCACCCCTTACCCGCGGAATTTCAATAACGAGGAGAGAGCCCTGGTGGCAAAAGTTAATTGTCGGCGCATGTCTCCGCGTTTCCGCCTGTGTACAGTCGTCGGCGGAACACGCGGCCCGAGGTCTACGACTACGTGCCACCACAGAGTACACAGTAGAACATTTGTGAACGTGTACGAACAATTTTTCTTTAACTGGTCGCCAAGAAAATTTCTTGTAACCATACAAGTGTATCAGAGCAAAGTTCACAACATTTTGAAATGTGAAAATATGTTTAGTTTTTTTAACCCCTTCATTTGTCATCCCGAACATACTAGTTCACGCACATGTTGCAAAATAGGTGAAATCATGGTCGCTGCTGTACAAGGTCAAAATTAGTACCGATACAGACAGAGTGTTTTTCCTGGTTATTGGAACTAGCAGTTGCTCGCACACCAACATTTTATGATTTGTTGCTGCCAGAGCCATAGATCGATAGGAATTTTTTTCGTAGGTTCCATCGTATAAATTATTACAAGCAATTCGTAAATATATCTCAGAACACACATCTCCTCTTTTGCAACACCTTGAACGAAAAATCAATGTGCAAGTTATAGGGTTGAACAAGTAAGCACTGTGGACTTTATACTCATTAAAACATATTGATATATTGATAATTTTGTATGATTGATATCTCAGTGATGTTAACACGCACTAATTTACTTGTAATGTTACAAAAAAATTCGGCAATTTGTTTCCAAGGAATTGTTTTCAAAACATACAAAGATTTTTTTACTGTGTAGGTAAGTCCACAAAGACGAAATAGCGAGGAGGTTCATTTGATGTGGGTGTGCCGATTTCGTTGATTGGTTGAGCGATGATGTGGGAACGGACCCTGTGGTTAATTGGTGACGGCGTCCTTTCATCTTGCTGGCCAGTAACGCCATTTTACTGGCGTGTGTCGCTCTATTTCGTGGATTAGGCAGCTGTTTCACCTCTTTGTTTGGATGTACTGTACTCTAATATCACCTTGGGTTCGTGGTCGTCATATATGTACAAGGAAATAACACTGAAGAAGGGGACTGAACTTTGTAATAATGCAATAAGATTCATTGCAAAATTTCTTCGTGGTAGCGTTACGAGAGCCGCATTTGTAATGCATTTAGAAGAAAATGAGTTTTACAACACAAACTGTGTAGAGGGTGGTATGATCGTAAGTGAAGGCGTGTAACTCGTCTACACCGGTATGCAGCCATTGGACAAACCAAGTGTCTTATCGCAGGTCGTCTGATTGTGCGATCCCGTTGCATCTGCGATGTCTGGAAGACGACGGCGACCACCAGTTGAACAGTTAAGTGACTTTGAGCGTGGCCCTGTCGAGGGACACATGAGGTGTGACGTTTCAGTGGTCCATTGGTTGTTGTCTTGAATTCGAGATCTGAAATCTGCGAACGGTTGTCGAGGAAAAAAAGTTCGCGACGGTACCTGGCAGGTAACCAACTCCACCCTTTCACACTTTGCCTGGGGTTTTATCGACAACCGTTCGCCCGAGAGAGTAACACCAACACAAGTTTTTTTTGTGCATTAATGTATACACGATTATGACGTCATAAAAAGCGATAAATACCCAAGGGTTACACACATTTGTTGGATAATATGACACGCCCCTATTTTCTCTCAATGGCCACGGTGGCTGAGCAGTTAGATTGCTCGCCTCGCACCAAGGCGAACCTGGTTCAATCCCTGGCCGGGTCACTCCGGATTTTCGCAAGTGGGAATCGTGCCGGACGACACCGATAGTCGGCGGGTTTTCTCGGGATCTTCTGTTTCCCCCCTGCCCTTAAATTCGAGCGCTGTTCCATCCTCACCTCGTTTGGCCGTCATCGGCTCTCAAGTCCACATTGTCAAGAGCCGCCCAAATCTCTCAACTCATCTCAACCCTATTTTCTCAATGAATGGGGATGATATTGCCCAACAACCGTTCGCAGATCTCAGATCTCGATTCAAGACAACATTATTCACGGAATTGTTCTTTTCTCTTAAACAGTTTTTATTATTTCGAAATAAAACCATTCGAAATATCGACTCAACTCACAGCGTTTGTACCTCTAGTTTAGGATCATTCTGTATGTTGGTACACGCGGCAGCTTTGCCTTAGTTCCACC
>NQII01001349.1:223539-275434 GCA_002778355.1 Clitarchus hookeri
CCCAACCCCTCTTCAAACATCATCTTTTACGACAGCACAAACTGCAAGCGGCGTTCGGCTGGAGGATAATGATTTCTATCGACAACTGCGTAGTTCTCGACTCTTGGTTGCATTCTGACGGGATTACCCCATGTCGACAAAAATAACAACGAACCGGAAAGGACTTGGTAAACGCAAGGCGAAGAGAGGTCAGGCCACTATAGCTAGTTTGCTGTCGAGCACTCCTTCAAAGCCCTGTCGTTTCTTTCATAAGGAATGTCCATGACGCAAACCTGTGTCATAGAAATTTTACGAGGCTTAGGAAAAANGGGGGGGGGGGTGGTTGTAAAGTTATATTTGTACTAGCTGTGCCCACGGCTCCGCTCACGTGGACTACAGAATTATTGTTTAGTAATAGATAGATATATGCTACCGTAGTTTCTTTTAGGTCTACATAATATTGTTTCATCTTTAACGGTTTAGACAGCGTATTGCAAGACAGCGCGCTGGCAAATTTTTTTCCGACTTTACTATTATCGCCACTGCTTATTCCTTATGTTACTTTAAGTAACAAAATATATACAAAAACCTGGCCAGAGAACATAGCTATGAATAAAAAAAAACGTAAATCGGATAAGTGGTTCTCGAGTGATAAGCGCACTAACAGACAGGCAGAGAGACGTTGAGTTTTATAATATGTATATATATTGAGACCAAGGAGACGAGTGAATATTCTGGGAGAACAGGTTTTAATACTCTTTCACCTTTCAATATTTTTTTTTGGGGTAGGGGGTTGTTGTTATTTAATTAACCCCGTAACGCACACATCAACTTTGCATTTCAGGCGTTGCAAAAAAAGAAATTTTTGGTGTGAAAAGTACTTAGGCATTTCTTATAACAACTGACACTTTGGAACCTAAGGCAAGGGTTTCAGTAGATCCATGGCACAAGAATCAGCCAGTTATAAAATATTTGGCGTGCCATCAGCAACCAACAGCATTGCACAGGGAAAGGCGAGGCCGTATTGGTACCAGATTCTGGAATTGCATAGCATCGGCCATAATCATGTTATACGGGAATGAATATACTCGGAATTATTTGTCAAAGTGTTAAATAACAAAATTATTCTAACGGAATACCAATAGGATTATACCTTTCTTCTTGTTAACGGCCAGTGTCGTGATCAAAGGAAAACAAACCTACTACAATGTTGAAGTTCACTGAACACTTTAGTCCAAATTTCCTACAAATAAATGTTACCTTTCTGCGACCTTTGAAGCATTTACATGAAATTATGTCAAATACTGAGGGTGCAAGTGTTCTACATGCTTTTGAAAAGGAGGGGGGGGGGGGAGAGTCCCTTGTATCATAGATTCTGGGGAGCACCCCTGTCTTAACGATAAGCAACCATTTGTCGATGACGTAACACTAGGAGATGTTAAGTATCATCATGTTAGTATCACTCCAAAACTTATAGTGCCCTGCAGACGTCTGTGCACGCATTTTTTCTCATGCTCGCTAAACTGTAGCCTGTCACGGACCGGTCTGTAGCTGATCGACAACAGAACGGCCCGGCAGCATGTGAGCCGTCGTACAAACATGCGGTCTTCAATCTTAGGTAGCAGCAGTGAGGACGCACCACCTAATGTTTGCGAGACTGCTGATAGCAATACCAGCGCTGCGCGCGCGTCTCTTCCCCTCTACGACGTTCACCCCACTTCCGCCCCTCTGAGAATTGTCCAGACGTCTACCGGGTACTGTACTTAAACGCGTAAAAAAAATTGATTTCATTTGCCACTAACTTAAGCACCGAACTTAAATAAGACGTCAAGGAAGGTTTTTTTTCTAGTTCGCTGCCAGCATTGAACTTCTCCAACTTGTGTTTACGTTTAAAACGATCAGGTAATATTTTCTAGACGTTTATTTCAAGCTTGGAGAAGCAGTTGGCGTAAGAAATTGTAAACTGTAATAGCACACGTGAATCAGTAATTTCAGTCAGTTAAATTACTAGTTGAAAATTCGATCAGTAAAAGTTAGAATAAAGGGGAGAAAATATGTTAAAACGCATTAATATATAGTATTTTCTAACCCTCTAATTGTGTTATTCTTGAAGATATTTCAAATACTGTCGAAAATTCTGAGTTGTATCGTTAATCAAGCTTGTGTTCCGACAAAACTTTAACCAGCGGAGAACTTCTCTTCCATGTGTTTTATGTTAATCTCTCGCAATGTGTATGTGACATTTTTCTGGGCATGACTTTACAAAACCGTGAGTATCAAGCCCACGGCATTATTGAAGTGGATAACGGCGCAGATGTATATGACGCGACGTTTGGTTGTTATCATTCGTTCAAAAGCTTTAATGTGCATGGAATCTGAAGAGAAGAGAGGCGGCAGCGGGGGTAGCGGTTTTTAAAAACGCCCAGGTACAGTAAAGTTCGGATGAGTTCTTTTCCTCTCCGTTTCAAAAATAATTCTGCTCGTAAAGTCACAAAAAAAATATCGTTTTTGGAACTCGCACAGTCGTAGCGCGATGCGCGCCTAACGAGTTAAAGCACACCTGGATAATTTCCACTGCTTTCTGCCCCCGTGCTTTAGATGGTGGCGTGACGAACAGTTTGGAGGCTCAGATGGGTAAGCAATATTTACGAATACAGAATTCTTGTTTTTTTTTTAATGTGACACGTATACAACATTAGTGAACATCGTTTCGATTAACAACGTTCTGTTAGAAAAAGTTTCTATATACTCACATATACGCCAAAACAGAAAACATCATGCATGTATTTGTACATGTTATACATGCATTGTTGTACGAATGTTGCATGTATGTTTGTATGTATGTTTACATATATGTATGCACATACATGCATGTGTATATACATATATGTATACACTACACACACACATCACGTGCATACCAACAAACAAATATTGAAAAAGGTTTTCATGTATCATGTACACAAAAATCAATTTTTTTTTGTACATTTCACGTGCACACGAGTACTAATAATCGTTTTGATACACTGTGTTCACACAATCAAGCAAGCCGTTACGATATACCGCATACATATTAGTAGTGACAGTGATATTTCGCGTAAAGGTTTCGAGACAAGCTACAGTCCAAAGCACTGTAGGGTCGTCCAGCTTCTTTGATTGGCTAAAAAAAATGTTCTGGCCCGTGTTAACCGTTTGCGAGCGAATCACGAAGGTTCAGTGTCGTAGTTACTTGGTCCTGAGTGGCTTGGTCAAAGACGGACACGGCACCAGCAGCCAATGGAGGTATAACAACAGCTGAGGTGTGTATTTAGTATTGAAGTCTACTGTGTGCTCCGATTTTTACGCGAAAAGTCACTGGCCCTACATATTAGTATTGAAAAGTCAGTGGTCCTATTGGGGACATCTAAATTATAATTTTTGAAAAGTTAGTGCCACGTAACCGTAAAAACAAAATAATTTTTCAGATGCGTGTGTAACTACGAAATCTTTTGGCAAAAGGTCAGTACCCTTAAAATATTTAGTAGCAGATGGTCATCCCTTATATTTGTAGCCTACTAATTCAGAATTAAAACATTTATTGTTTTGTATGAGTTTCTGTTACGCAGAAATATTTCTAGAAAATAAAAATAATTAACACGGTAGCACTGCTAAGTTTTCTTTCTTAGAACAGTATAATCCATTAAACAGTTTTCGATATTGTATTCGTCAGTTTGCTTACAATAATTAGTATTATATGGCAAAGGTAGTATTGACAGTAACGTACAGTTATTTTCTAGAGTCCTCTCCATCTCCCCCAGGACAATTTGTTACTTTTACAGTCCCTTGTACCTATGTGACCGGCCACAACAAAAGTCTGTATTTAAAAAGACCAAAATTGCGTGCGTTAAAAATAATGCATGCATTCAGCTGAATATGGGAAAAAAAACTCTTTTTAGGCCTCTCACTCGGAGCAACAGCCTATTATGTTTACTGAATTCGTCTGAATACGCGCTAGCCTCGTCCTTGACACATAATATGTTTTTAATATACGTTATCTGTCGTATGCACAGCTATTACCGAAATGCTATTGAGAATTAATTTTAATTACTTAACCTGAAAGAATATGACTCTTTATAAGAAAATTTCTTGCGTATAGGGGATTGTTTACATATAAAATAACCTTAATTTAGAGCAATAACTTCGCACACATCTTCACCTTACTGTGGATTAGCACCCGGAACCTCACGGTTAAAAGGTACCACCATGATTTAATTTTTTGAAATTAATTCAGGGATCTTGAAGGTGTATCAAATATGTGAGTGAAACATAGCGGACGTCGCCGCTGGCCAGTGGATTTTCTCGGGGTTACTCTTGTTTTCCCCTCCATTGCATTCCGCCGCTGCTCCATGTTCACTTCTGCCTCGTACCCTATCAGCGTGGATAGTTCAGCTGTTAAAGCGCCACGTCACACAAACTTCTCTCTCTCTTTCAAAATTGATTGTTGCTTTTTACCTAGGCCGGCCGTACGTCTCTTTTTGAATAGGACTGTCCCATTGGTAATTTATTTCTTGCGCAGTTTCTGCAGTGGAACAGATAACGAAGCGAACAAATAATTCTATCAAAATCACTCGGATCTACATTATAGTTTTCTTAACGAAATAATTTTTCTAATATTATTGTTTAAGCTTTAAAAATGAACTACAACATGGGAAACTTCACTGAAACACATGCCTAATCGATATTGAATAGATTAATTTGCATTAATAAATTAAAATTAAAACATTTTTAGATGTATTTTTATTTGGTTTGCTGCTTCGATTCTTTAAAAAAAGGCAATAAATAATATTACGAGATTAAATTTTTACAAAAATTTAAAAGTGTTTCCTGTTCATCTCAGCTAACATGGCTATCCAGTTTTGTTAATGAATTACGACAAGCCTATTTTAAACGTTTCCTTGTCACAGCTTAACCCTAGCATAAGAGCGCATTGAACTAAACTGAAGCTATTATTAAACCTAAAATAAACCTGCGGGCACCACGTATTACTCGGGATCTAAACCCGGAACCCCTGGCAAACGTAGGTCGGCGTTTCAGGTAGTTACGCCACGACAGTCGGCTGCTACTAATGGCAATCCAGACATATGGAGATTGCCTGTTTCGCAAATCTGATTAGAGGGCTCCAAAAACTTCACAATGGTCACCATAAAATTAGTGGATTAGGTTTACGTATATTTATTAAAAATGGAGGTCAATAATAATGTGTAATAGCAATGGTTGTATTTGTGTGATAAGTGTTACGTGTTAAAAATAAACGGGAATGGGAAGCAACGCAAGCTCGCAGATACACAATTGATTACTAAACGAATTTTGGGAAGGGCCCATATTGCGCTACGAGCGCCAAATNCTAACCCCCCCCCCCCATCATCCTATTCCACGTCACCACCAACTAACAGAAAAGGATCCGACGTCCTTGGTTATGTTATACCTAGTGACCTGAAAAATTCGCGGATTCATTTCGGGACAAGCTAGAATACAAAACACGTGTGTTAATAAAATGCCCCAACCATTGGTCCACGCGGTGTTTGACACCTCCTGGAGAAGGCTGGCCCAATCTTCGCCTTCCGCTGTGACGGCAGACAACCAATGTGCAGTTGATATCGGCATATTTGTACGTAAGACTATAGAGTCTAGCCTGCAGGTCATTGAACTCGCGAACTTTTCAGGTCTCTAGTTATACCGATCGTAGCATGCCACTTCTCGCGTGAACTTTGAACCCGTACGCCTCGCTGGTATCACCCGTGAGGGACGGTTATTACGTCAACCGGCGGACTGATAATCGATCAGTCTGGTGTATAACAAAACAGCGGCGGCATCTTCAGTTTCGGTTAGTGGACGCCGCTTCCCGTGGCCACAATGTGCGTGCGTGAGTGTGTGTGTGTGTGCGGGCGCGGCTGTAGTTCGAAAGAAGGGCTCCAGATGATGCAGCTGCGCGGATGCGCATCTCTCTCTTCCCCTTTTCCCACCCCTCCCACGGATACCAAACCACCCCTCCGCCGCCCTCGATATATCTCCTGGCCCTCGAGTAGCCGAACACCAGCCCCGCACATCCCCCCCACCAACGTTTTCCCACCAGACGCCGGCTGTTGCAGTATCAACCCCCCAAGTTTACTCGGGGTACAAAATGAAACCACAGCGCGCATGCATCCTTCCCTAGACTGCTAGCAGTTTACTTTACTACCGTCGCTAATAATATCGGCTGGCTTAGTTACACAGAATCGTATGTATACAAGTAGAACTTTCTAAAAGCACACAGTAGAAAAAAACATGCATGTGAACATTAAACTAGAAACAATGGTAGCTTATGCTGATACCGAGCAGTAAAACCTACACTCATGACTCATAGAATACTTACGTCATTAAAGTGGAGCCTAGATACGTAGTTGCGTTGCTTACATACATGAAAAGCATTGATGGATCATTTTTATTGTATAACGGTCAATTAAAAACTTTTGAAATAAACTTTTTAAAAATGTTACTGCCACTACCGGTATAGCCCTATATTTTAACGGACACACTGATTGGTATCTCCCACCAAGGTGAACCAGGTTCGATTCCCGGCGGGATCGCTCCCGGATTTTCGCATGTGGGAATCGTATCGGACGATGCCGCTGGTCGGTGGGTTTTCTCGGGGATCTCCTGTTTCCCCCGCCCTTGCATTCCGGCGCTTATGCACTCTCACCTCGCTTCGCCCTCATAGGCTCTCAAGATCTCAATGTTAAGAGCCGCCCAAATCTCTTCACTCACTCACTCACTCACTTACACTGACTGACATGCGCCCAGTAAAGTTGGTAATGATAGAGGGAAATTATTTTCTTGTTTTGACGTCGAATTAAAAGTGCTAGGTAAACATTTGTGAAGTCTGAGATGATATATTTTGCTTTCTGTTTTTAATGCATATATATGCGAGAATCATCAAATTTTCAAAATATTTACGTTTCTAAAATTTTCACAGTTCCATTTGACCGATGCATGAATAAAGTGATCATGCCCATGGCAATGTTGATTTTACATATGGTGGAAGAATGTACAATGTGCATACAAGTATATCTTGAGCAGGGCTGTCAGAAGTTCTCATTTTAACAGCATAAAGTAATAAGCAGGGGCAGTGATATTTCGCGAAAATATTTCGAGACAAGATACAGTCCAAAGCACTGTAGGGTCGTCCAGCTTCTTTGATTGGCTAAAAAAATGTTCTGACCCGTGTTAACCGTTTGCGCACGAATCACGTAGTGGCTTGGTCAAAGACGGACACGGCACCAGCAGCCAATGGAGTTATAACAACGGCTGAAGTGTGTATATAGTATTGAAGTCTACTGTGTGCTCCGATTTTTACGCGAAAAATCACTGGCCCTAGTAATAAGCACCAGAGTGAACATCATGGTGGTAAAGTTTTTCTTTTCTGAGACTATCTTTCTCGCAAAACAACAGCTCTGCTCGTTTTAATTATTCAAGTAATTTATTTTGTAAAGAAGATGGAGAACTGAATTTTATGTTTATGTGTACAATCAACTGGAATACTGGCCAGTTTTTTCAATGTCTTTAATAATTGCGACACCGAGACTACCCACCTGGTGGTTAATTAGGAGGACCTCGCTTCCGTTGTCAATATTACATTTTTAATCACGCAGTAAAACAAGCGTTCAGCTTGAATAGGACTAATTAATGTTTTTTTTGGCACATTATGGAATATTTCTCATTAAATACAGTTTATTAAATGGCAGACGCATCTTAATTACCAAAACGTTTTACAGTTTTCTCCGGCAATTTATTAAAAAAAAATTTCAAAGTGATGATTTAGCTGTAAATATGCCAATGTTAAATTAACCTGCAGACTGCCAAAGAACAGCATAGAAACGCGTAAGGAAAAATCACTCATGCATAATACAATTTTAACTTTAAAGAAAACGCCAATGTGTATATTCACGTATTGTTTAATTACAGTTCAAAACAGTTAAAATTACTCCGAACTGGCGTAGTTTACCAACTGAATAACTACACTACCGTAATTAGGGTAATTAAACATTTATTTAAACTAATTTACAGAAACTTTGCTGTAACACACGATGGTTTTCACAGAATTCTACCTGAAGCTTATTAAGTGAATTTTCTGTGAGTAACGTATCACTGACAGGGATCACTAATTAATATTAGGCTGTATTCGTGTACAGGTCATTCGATAAAGTGGCACCTCAAAATATAGGTATTTTAATAGTAATAGTTACTGAAGATTTTGATACCTACATAACTGCTTTAATAGGCAAATTTTTTTTAATACTTAGCTAAATAGCAATAACGACGAAGTTGTTCTCTTGTTCTCAGGAAAATTGTGTTTCACCATAACCCAGAAATAATTTTGGGACTTTTTCACATTCATTGGCCAACATAACTGAAATTTTTTGATTGAACCATACGTTCAGGAAGGAAGGCAACTTGAAAGAGAGAAAAGGCAGCTTGGCGCTCGAATGACATTTTTGGAGGGTTTCATGTCTAAATAAATCACATTTACTACACTTTACAGATTAAGTAAGACTTTTATTAGATTATCATCATTTGGCGATTTATCGCGTACAGTTCTATACATATACTTAAATAAGGCAATGACTGTTGACTGGAAAGTTTTCCTCTTATTTTACCCCAGTTAATGTGTTTATAGGTTGTTGACGGTAAACTGAAAACTTTTGAAAGCCCCGCTGAAGATATATTTGCTTGCACATAGTGTATTATTCAGCCATATGTAATCGGCTCTCAATGCCTGGATGTTAAGAGTTACCCAAATCTCTTCGCTCATTCGCTCACTCCGCCTTATGTAAAATAAATATTGATCCTGATCACTTTATTGACGAGTTCGGCCAAGTGAAACTGAAATGATTAGAAGTGTAAATATTTTAGAGATTAGCTGATTATTGCACCTTTATGCATTAAAAAACAGAAAGCAAAAAAAATGTTTAGCCAACACTTTAAATGCATTGTTACGACATGGAACTAGTACTACTGTTCCTCGATCGCTACCAACTTTACTGGACGCATGTTAGTCTGTGTTCCCTTTAAAATATATGCAGGTAGGTGCCGTGATATTTTTCAAAGGTTGATTTCAAATGTGTTCAATTAAGAGTGAACTCCCTATAATCATCATGTGACCATGCGTGTTCTGTTGAAGTCAGATCCAGCAACATTGAACAGAACTGCGAGGTGAATATGTATTGATTAAGAAAAAAATTCTAACTCAATTAGGTGTTTATCAGTTTTGATTTATAATGTTTGTACATGTCCATTCATAAAATCTTTTTTCTTTGTTATATTATTGGCAGGGGCACCTGTTTTTCGCTAGAACAATCCACAACCAGCTGTTTTCCTAAACACTTAAGCTCAGTTCCGGTTTCCTGATTGGATGAGTTTAATTGTTACGCGTCTTAAAAGATTTCTGGCGAATCATGGAAGTTCAGTATCAGAACAACATAATTATGTTTGACCCGGTTATGTAAGAAAATTCCTCCACACAAAGACACGCGGCTAATAACCAGAATAAATCCGTAGACGTGCACGAAGAATTATTGAAGTTTAACATGCGGATAAACATTCTGGCAAAAAATAGGTTTCCGTAATTATATGACATATTTAAATAGAGGACATGGTGTTATTAATTACTGACTGATTCGTGTTAATTTTGCCCACGAAATCAACGGGTTGTTTTCTACTGATTTGTTACTTTTTTGAGGAATATTATAACTGTTTGAGAAGTCGACAACCAACTCAAGTATTAGGCTATATCCTGTCCCGTATTTTCTAAAGTACATCTAAAATCAAGTTACGGTAGAAAACTGATAATTCTGTAACAGAAACATCACCCTGTTGACATAACATTAAAAAAAGGGGCTATTTCAGATTTATATCTGGTAACAAAACATAAATTCTGGCAGCATTAGAAAATATCAGAAGTATCCTTGTACTTTTCAATTCGGCTTATCTTAGGGTGTAAAACCAACCGTTACAAGGACGTAGGTACAACACCCTCTTTCTTCGGGTAAAATTTAGTGGCGAAGTTCGCTGTTTAGTTCACTAGAAAGCTCTAGGTCATTGAGAGTAACGGTTATTTTTTAATAATTATTTTCAGAACATTTTTAGCTGTTCGATTCGTCTCCTTTCACCAAGTTGGTTTTGGGAGGCGGGCTTAGGAATATGTGGAAATGGGGTTGGTTAAAATAAAACAAAATGGGAGTGTGTCCGAAGATTTTGTCGTCTAAAGCAGGTGATGTACAAATAGAATGAAACTTACAGCTGCCTCAGTACAACTAATAAGTTTTGCAGACAACAAAATCCACTATCACATTGACGCGTCTCGCATCCCGAAAGATATTTTTTCGTCAGAAGGCACACTCTGTCGAAACTCGCAGGCTGGCTACCGCAATAAATATTAAGGGTTTGGCGAGTGTGCTAGAAGAATGACGCCAGGATTCCGCAGCTGCGTCTCGCAGCTACAAGAGGACGCTAGGCTCACACCAGCAGCTGCGTCTCTCCCGAGCCGGCTACCGCAATAAATAATGAGAGCTTTTTGGCCAGCGTGCGAGAATAATAGCGACACGATATCTGGAGGCAGAAGAAACACTGCGCCGACCAAGGGACCACCAAGTGTTCCAGCACGTGCAGGGCGGAGCAGTAAACTTCGATGCCAGAATCGAGGGACGACGCTGGGCCCACGTGCGGGTAGCCGGAGCGCCGAACACGTTTTTACGACCCAGAGGACGCGGCGGTCAGCCCGGCCACGTGCAGAGATGATGCGAGTTTAATATGGCGAACGAGCTTACAAAAACACGAGGAAGAGGAAGGAACGGGGCAGTCGGCCGATTTCAAGCGAGGAGTGCGGATTGGAGCCGGGAGGAACGAGTTCGAGAGAAGGCATCGAGACGTCAACACCGGTCGGCGAGGAACTGTCGCAGCCCAGGCGTCGCAGCCCGTCCATCGAGTGACGGAGCGGTCCCGAGGTCGCCGGCTGGGAGATGGACCATCGCCTCGAGACAGCTAAGTAGAGACATCCAGGAAGTGCGACGAACCTTGCTCCCCACGACACAAATCGCAGCGTCAAGCCCTACATAGCCTACGTAGCTAGGGGGGGGAGGAGGGAGAGTTGTCTCGTGTGTTCATGTAGAAGTTAACTTGTTAAGCGAAAATAAAACTAACCTATGTTAACTCGCATAGTAGGTGAATTTATTTGGTAAATTGGACCTAGGGATAGTAGCATCAACATATTCCTACGCCTTGACACTGAGGGCTAGCATCAATTGCTGGCGCCTTACGCAGAGAGCAGAGTCAATACCTACTTATACGCCATAGCGCTGGGGAGGTATCAACATATCAAAACAAGTATGTACCGGGTATAACTTTGAGACTACTTTCCGCTATCGCAAGCTTTAAACGCATTTGTGTCTGCTCCAGGGCCTTGCAAATAATTAATTTTAAGTAACTTAGAAGTAGAAGACATGCATTTGAGTGCAAAATAAACAAAAGAAAACTAGATCTTCTCATTTGTTCAAGCGAACAGTTTGTTTACAACGAGAAGATTTATAATCATGATCGGTTTAAAATTCAGGCATATCGTCGTATTCCACAATGTCATAATATCGTCAGAGGAAAGCACATAAGTAATGAAAGATACTATAATTTCATATACATATTGTTGCTTCATATCAAGCCGGTGGTTCCTGAGATGTAACAAAACAACTTAATTTTTGGAAAAAATTTTTATTTATATAAATATACATTAGGAGTACTTCGGTTGCATTTCGCCCAAAAACGCGCGAATAAAAAATTTAATTCGCCGACTATGTATGACTTTAGTAACAAATATTACCCGTATTGGTCAGTTGGTTTCAGGGATATGGCAAATATCAAAATAACTTTTCAAAATAACTCATTAAAAAAAATAAACATAAGGTCTAGTCAAACACATTAGTTATACTTACAGTAAAACCTTATGGAAAATTTGGGGGCTGCAGGCTGATGTTCCTTGATTAGGTGACGCTACTCTTTGTGCTAATCACTCTCTCTCCAAATGGAGGAATGAAGTGCCACGCCTATTATTTCAAAAATGTTACGCTCTTACTAGGAATATCTTGTGTACAGTATTTGTTTTCAAAATCACTCATATGATTCAATATATCTAGCACAAAATGGTTTGAAGGTTGCCTTCATTTAAATAATGTCCGCTTAAATATTATATTCCAAATAACGCTGTATTCAAAAAGGGCATAAGAAAATGTTTATTACACGCTAACTTTGAGATCTCATAGAGCAAATTTCACGTACGAAATTTAACCACAATCTGTCAAATGATTCCACAGGTATAACACGACACGTTAAACTTTTAAAATACATTTATTTGGGACTATAACATCTGTTCTATTATAAATGTTTATTTTGGTTGTTCTCCAAATAATTTATTTTATTGTATATCAGATTTGGTATTAATTTATAAATTTTAATTTTTCATGCAGCAGTATTTTCCAAACTGTGCCTAAACCAGTTACACTTCTTACATTTCAAATGTGACTCTTGCTCTTTCCAACATTATTGGGTTATGATTTTCAGAATGGTAACGTGTATTAGCTATGACATTGCCTATCCGAACTGAACTTTTACTTCTAATACAGTACGAATCGGATAAACAAATCCTGATATTTACCAAGAAATAAAATTATGTCCGCATCACAACAATAAGTAGTGTAAAATGTTCGCATTTTTAAAATAGAGTACTCGTGAAACGAAACATGCTACGTTTCCGAAAAATCGGAATGAAAAAAAAAAAAAGAGTTGTAACAAGAAGTTGTCTAATTTATATTGTACCGCAATTTTAAAGAAATATCATCATAAAGTACTACTGAATTTAAAAAAAAATTGCCAGTACAGAGTTGATGAAATTATATACTTATAATTAGGGGCAGTGATGTTTCGCGAAAAGATTTCGAGACGAGATACAGTCCAAAGCACTGTAGGGTCGTCCAACTTCTTTTATTGGCTACAAAATGTTCTGGCCCGTGTTAACCGTTTGCGCACTAATCGCGAAGGTTCAGTGTCGGAGTTACTTAGTCCTGAGTGGCTTGGTCAAAGACGGACACGGCACCAGCAGCCAATGGAGGTATAACAACAGCTGAGGTGTGTATATAGTATTCAAGTCTACTGTGTGCTCCGATTTTTACGCGAAAAGTCACCAGCCCTACATATAATCGTTTCAGCCTCGTCTGGAGAAAGCGCCACAGCAAGAAGGCGAAGGTAGAATTGGAACGGATGGGTGTAGAGATGTAGTCGTACATTGAACCTAATGATCCATCTGGTCAAGTAATGCTTAAAGCAAATATTGTAGAAAAAATATATATTGTACAGAACGGTTGATAAAAGCCGAGTTGTTAGTGGACATTACTTGCTCACACTTTCACGCATAAACACATGTACGGACACCCATAAACACACTCACATAAATAGAATTATCTGGTAGACTTTTGTTTTCAAAGGGATGTAAGCTAAAATCGTCGGCTTGCGAAGGCCGCAGACCTTTCCGCCAATATAGTTGAATGATTTTCGCTGTAAACTGAGAACTTTTGAAAGCCCCGCTTAGGATTTAATTTGTTTTTCCATTTTGCACCTTTACGCCAAATGTAGAACTAACATTCCCGTGGACCTGCCCTCTTTATTCTTTCACCGGCCAAGTACAACTAAGGAATCATTAGGAACGTAAATGTGACATTAATGTGCTACATCTTACTCGTCTGTACATAAAACAAATATAAATTTAACACAATCTGTTTTTACAGGTTTAAACGTTGTACTTGCAATATCACGTAAAACATGTAACTGATTTGCCTACATATCTACCAACTTTACCGGGAACAGGCCAGTCGGTGTGTCTAAAAAAATATACATTTTCGAGTATCGACTTTTTTTCTTTTTTCAAAATTTTAAATCAAACGCGATTAATTAATCGCGATCCTGGTAAAGATGCTGCAAACGATTCGAAACGTACTCTTGTAATTTCTGCGGTGTCCGCAGCTATGATGTAAAAGAAAAAGATCCTTGTAATGGTTCTCTTCACACGGAACCGCTAAACAGCAATTACACAAAGTACAGTTCAGTCACGGAACTGGTAGAAAGTAGAAACTGTTCGTGTTAGCAGCTCGCGCCAATTAATCAGCCCCATTTACACTGCCAGAACAGTGCTTGCAACTGTCGACAGACAGAACGGGAAGCTGGTGTAATTATAAAACACAAGCTGTCTGAAACATTTTATACTTACAAAGGCACATCATATAGTAAAATTGTTTATTTTAAAATCAGTGTTCGCTTGTGTACTCATGTCTCAGTAAATAAAATGTTCTAGGGGTGTATTATTTTTTAAATTCAAGTTTGCCCATCTTAGGAGCGTGATGAACCATTTTGGTTGAGTTTTCTTGATGCCCAGTACCTCTTCATTTTCTCTGATTGTGCTTGTTTTCTTTCTTCTGTGAATATATACAAGGAAAACTAATTTTTCTAAGTTTTACGAAGAAAGAGAATAATTTCTGAAGTTGGCTGTCCGCGCAGTTACATCAACAAGAAGGAGAAAATATGACAACTGCAGTTCAATCCATTGGTTTCTTTCGCGTGTTGTATTAGTCCACCGTTTCAGATTTAATTCGCGAGCAATCAACTAGAGCGAGCGCGTGTCGAAGCTACTGATTCGTAACTGCGTGCCGTTACCTTGCTGATTTTAATATTTTTACTTCGACGTCACCGTTATAGCTATTGAAGTTGGCGTGTTCGCGGTATCCTCGCATATTTTGAATCAAACATTTGAAAAATCACCCCATGTACGACATATTTGACACTGTCGCCGGAACAAATCACACAATACAATTCTTTTATTCTTCTGTTAACATAAAGGTATTTTAAGTATGGTTAAATTTAACATTTACTTATATATAATCTATAAATTATATTTATTATTCACATGCGTTAAAAAAGAGAGAAATAAGCCTAAAGTAGGAAGTAACCATACATGGATTATAGCACGAAATTATTACAATACGTAAACCTCTAATTTTTTGCTTACGATTGGTAAGTAAAACACAGGAGTTGTAAGTATTAAGTTCAGTTTATCCAATAAATTTTCCAAGCTCCTGTGATAAGGGATAGGTAGGGCCGGTGACTTTTCGCGTAAAAATCGGAGCACACAGTGGACTTCAATACTATATACACACACCTCAGCTGTTGTTATACCTCCATTGGCTGCTGGTGCCGTGTCCATCTTTGGCCAAGCCACCCAGGACTAAGTAACTCCGACACTGAACCTTCGTGATTCGTGCGCAAACGGTTAACACGGGCCAGAACATTTTCTAGCCTATCAAAGAAGCTGGACGACCTTACAGTGCTTTGGACTGTATCTTGTCTCGAAATCTTTTCGCGAGATATCTATAACTGCCCCTAGGGATAGGGTTCCTAACTTAGTCACGAGTTTGTTCGTTCGGAACTGTAACTAGGAATGGCTGAACGTGCACGAGGAGATACGTTACAAACGACAACTACTAGAAAACCACGACCGACTCGATTTATAAAAACGGTACTATTTCTTTCGCACACCTGAATGCTGTTTCGATTTAACTGCTCATTTATTTTTCTCTGGTAATTTTTCATCTTTTTGCCGCGATGATACGGGTTTGTTGACTACAGACACCTGTAAATTTCATGGTATTATCTGAAAGCGGGTTATATACTTTTTGCACCTGCAATTTTTCCCGGTGTTTGTCACTGGACCATTAATTATTTTACTCGCCCAAAGAACTCTGTGCTAATGAATAAACACTTCATATTGTTGTGACAGAATCGTGTGCTGTACGTTAAGAAAAGAAATAACTTTTTACCGAGGCAACAGCCAATCAAAATACGGCACCACTTCGAGTTTATACACTACAGGGAAGTCTATCTTGTTTCCAAATAATAACTCGAATCATGCATGTCCCTATCAGTGTCTATATTCAGCAATTTCGTAGGAAAAAAAAGTAAATGTTACTATTTGGCCAATCTTGTTGTAACGCGTTTGAAACTGACCACAAATTAATTATTATACGTTTAATAAAACGGGTAAGTCTTACGTCTACGTTTTATTTTCAATTCTGATATCACTGTTGCTTCATTTTAATGCTTTTAATAAGAGAATACATGCAGTTGCGTTAGTTGAAGACTGCTTTTGAAGGTGTTAAAATAACAGCGAACCATTCGTACAAAGCCATAATATGTAAATCCAGTAATATGTAAATCCAGTTCTACATGTTGCTACGCTAGCGCTCGTCGTGCAAGTCATCCTCTTTGGTTTCTACTCGACGCGGTGGTGTTCTCTTTGCTCGACTCGGATCCCCTCGCTCTTCCACCCCTGCCCCCCCTCCCCTTGCCACTGCCGAGCGTTAGGACATAAAACGGCGAGTCGTGAACGAAGTTTGTGTGTTAGATGGGCTAATTTAAATGTTTTTTCTAATGTTTTGTGTGGCGTAGCTGTGTTAGACTTGGGTAGCAGTAATGTCAGTGTTTTTTTTCCTTCCAAAATTGTGGTTTCGGTCGCCAGTACAAATTTGGTATCCGTTATAACTAAAACCTCGTGTTGTTGTGTTTACCTGTTTTAACGTGTTGTGTATTGTCTTGTTCGCTGCCCAAGAATATAATTTTTTTTTTAATAATCACGGTGTCCACGACTCTCGCGTTGGGTTGTAGTCTACGTTTTTAATTGCGCTCATTGAGTAGCTTTTATTCGGTAAGAGCTTTGACGGGTCGTTTGACTGCCTCCGCCGAAATCTCAATCTTTTATATAGTATTTTTTAAATAAAAATTTGGATATGTTGGTTTTACGAAAATGAGTCTTTACTGGGCTCATAAAGCTGCCCTCCTTTCTAATTGCTCTAACAGTCATCCTAGTCAATTAATTGCTTTGACATTTATAAATCTTTAAATGAAATTTTATTCAGATTATATTATTCCAGTTTGAAAGCAGTTTACTAAATTATGTTAAATTTTTAATCATTTTATCCCGATCTAAAAATAAAAAAATCATTGTAATGTTTGCCTATTTGTCAAGTTTAATGTCAAGAATATCAAGGGTGCTATATATGGCTTTATCTATATTTTATTGTCAAAATATATGAATTGTTAACTCATTACCATTTTTTTAAACGTTTTTCGATATCAAATTTTAAAATCCATGTCAAAATTTATTTCTTCCCCTGACTCAGCTAATCCTGCCGACCGTTATTTTACTGGAGAATTTTAAACGGCACAAATTCGAAACGTCTCTTGTATATTCTGTCTTCCAAGCCTGTCAGTCGCAGTTCCTTTTTCCCGGAACCTACCCCAGAACTGACAGTCACCAGGCGGAGACGTTCAGACCGCCTTGCCACAGAGTAGATGAGTACACAGAAACGATATGGTGCGGCGGTTCCTTTGATGTGGGCCTTGTTTCTGATTGGTTACTGCGTGCTGCGAAACGTTCCGTATTGGCTGGGATGCCAACGGGCAAGTAGGTTACTAGGCGCTGATTGGAAAATGTTTTTTTTTTACATTTTGCTTGCTACTGATGACATTTTGCTGGCGTGTGCAGTTGGGGTTCGCTGTATAAGCTGCCGTTTCTCTTATGTATGGGGCCGCGTTGGTGTAGTGGCTAGACTACTCGCCTCCCACCTAGGTAAACTGGGTTCGATTGCCGACGGGATCGTTCCTGGATTTTCTCTCGTGGGAATGATGCCTAACAATGCCGCTGGTTGGCGGGTTTTCTCGGGAATATCCCGTTACCCCCGGCCTTGCATTCCAGCGCAGCTCTCTACTCATCTCTCTTCACCCTCATTGGCTCTCGAGAGCCCGATGTTATGAACCGCACAAACCTCTCCATTCCACTCGAGCAGCACCCTCCAGCACAATAGCGTCACGGGCCAGCAGAATTTTGGAACACCGTTAGCCAATCAGCGCCTCGTTGCCAGTCGACAGACCAGCCAACAGGGGATATTCAGCGGTACGCGGTGGCCAGTCAGACACAAGGCCTGTTACAGAGCCCCGCTCGGCTAATAGGCGAATGGGTACTCCCACATCAAAGGGACCGCCACGCCACTTCACTTCTGTACGTCACCTACTCTTTGGCCACGGAGTCGGGGTTTCTCGGGGTAATTCCATTTCCTCCACTGTGTTAATTCAATCTAGTCCACTCTTCGGGCCTCCTGTCTTCGAGGTTGTTGAACATGAGTAGTAGGAAATGACCGGTTCTGGTGTACCTGTCGTCCTGGCGGGGACAGGAGGACAAGCCGGTGGCCATCTTGGATAACGTCATGAGGCCATTTTTTCCCTTTTTTCCTTGGAATTTCTCTTTTTTTCCCTTAAAAACTGCCAAAATCGTCAGAATTTGCATCGCAATTTCCCTCCAAACAGGCAATTTTTTCCACAAAAAATGTGTTTTGCACAATGCGGTTGACTTTGCACACATTCCGCAGACGACTCCACAATGTGGCTAAGTGACTCCTTTTTGTGGAATGAGGAATGAGGAGTGGAGGGGTTACCCTTACATTCACGCTCTGACATTACATGCCAGCACCATCCATCTTGTCTGAAGAATGTTCGAGTTTATTGCCCCATCATGCAACTTTTCTCTTCATGCTCTGTCACTCCACCTGCACGACACAGAGCTAGGCCTGCCCATGCACGCTAGCCTAGAGTCGCACCAAATGCGCGCCAAGTACATCCGAAGCACACTTATAAGCATAGTTGACTGTAATTTCTGAAACATTGAAGATACAGTCAACAAATTTATAACATATGCATCACCTCCGACAATGAAAAGGACCGCAGGGTCAAGTATATCCTAAGCCCACTTATAAGCGTAGTTGGCTGTAATTTCCAACCTGTTAAAAATACAACCACTAAATTCACAACACAGCATCGCTCTTGATGTTGAATATGGTGGTAGAGTCAATTAGGGCTTAAGTCCTCGTATAAGCATAGGCGGCTGTAATTTCCGAACAGATTAAGATACAGCCACCAAATTCATAACATAGGTATCACCCCCGATGGCAAAAAGGGCCGCAGGGTTAAGTAGGCACTAAACGCACTTATAAGAATATTTAATTGTAATTACCGAACCGATAAAAAAATTATCACCAAATTCAGAACATAGTCATCGCCCCCGACGATGAACAGTGCAGCAGGTTGAAGCATGTCGTAAACCCACTTGTAAGCATAGTTGCCCACCATTTCCCACCCACCGAAGCTATAGTCCTCAAATTCATATCATAAACAACTCCTCTGTTTAATAACAGGGTGGTAGGGTCAAGTAAACCGTAAAGATGTCTTATAAGCATAGTCGACCGGCATTTCCCATCCACCGAAGCTATAGTCCTCAAATTCGTAACATAGACATCGCCGCCGACAACGAACAGGATAGTAGAGTCAAGTACGCCCTAAGCCCTCGTATAAGCATAGATGGCTACCATTTCCCACCCACGAAGCCTGTGCTCACAAAATTCATAACATAGACATCACTTCCGACAGCAAAAAGGACTGCAGGGTCAAGTACTCTCTAGGCCTTCGTATAAGCATAGTTGGCTACAATTTCCCACCCATAGTAACTATAGTCACTAAATTCATACCATAGGCCTCACCTCCGATGACAAACAAGGTGGTAGGGACAAGTACGCCTTAAGTCCTCTTATAAGCATAGTTGCCAGCCGTTTCCCACCCTCCGAAGCTACGACCATCAAATTAATATCACAGTAATCACTTCAGACTGCAGTCAAGAAGATATGGGCAAGTAGCCTTAAGCCATGTTACAAGCATATTTGGTCAGCATTTCCAAATCTTTGATGTTCGGGAACATGTAACAACCGTTCACGCATGTAAAGAAAATAAAGGTATACATACAGGCGCATCGCAAAGTTACCACTGCACGTAGGAGTGTAAAGTCTGAAATAGCACACATACGCATCGGCCTGCACGCACTCGTCTAGCAAATATGTGCATACTGATTTCCCTCTACCATACTACAGAGGGAATTACAACATAGCTTCGTATTCGACTGGTTGGATGGTGATATAAATTGTTGCAACCATAGAAAACTTACCGGTTGTTAAACAGAACTGCTCGACGTCGGTACTGCATGAAGGCAGCACTGAGGGGTCAGCAGTGAGTGGTCAGCTCTGCGAAATCAACTATAATGTGTACGACTAGCACCATCAGTTAAACACAAGTGTTGGCGGCCCGAGTCATCGTTAGCATGGGTAACTCTTAACAACCATTCATGCATTGAAAAAAAGTGGTATAAAAGAGTACCGATAACAAGACATACGTACTCGTAGGTTACACTAAAACATTTATGCAATAATATAAATAAACAAAAATATAAATATGAGAAAACCAAGGGGGAATGATCAAGAATGAGAACCCCACCAGGATGCCAGGTGAAAGGAGACCAGAAGGAATATTCGAAAACCAAGGTGGAATTACAGATCATGGTTTGAGAGGTTGCATGGTGGGGCAATAAACTCGAACATTCTTCAGACAAGATGGATGGTGCTGGCATGTAATTACAGAGTGTGAATGTCAGTGTAACCCCTCTACTCCTCGCCCCTCACTCTTCATTTCCGAAAAAGGAGTCACTTAGCCATATTGTGAGTCAGCAGCGAAATTTGTATGTAAAAATCAACTGCATTGGACAAAACACATTTTCTGTGAAAAATTTTGTTGGTTTGGAGGGAAATTCGGGAACTTTTTAGGCAAATTCTGACGCATTTGGTGGTTTTTGAGGGAAAAAGAGGAAATTACGAGGGGGAAAAGGGAAAAAATGGCCTCGTGACGTTATCCAAGATGGCCACCGTTTTGTCCCCTTGTCCCCGTCTGGACGCCAGGTACCCNTCCACATTTACAATATTGCAGCGTCGTCCACAAGTCGCCCGGTAACGCCAGTATAATGGCGTCGCTGCCCGGCAGAATGTTAGAACGCCGTTCGCCGATCAGAGCCTGGTAACCTACTCGCCATCTGACAGCACCAAATAAGACGCAAGACCCGTTTTCCAGAGCCTCGCGCAGTCAACCAGAGAACGAGTATGAAATTTTAGCCAATCAGAGATCGTAGAACTATTAAACACGTATAAATAGTAAATTAAAAAACCACGAAAAAACTACTGAATCTACTGTGTGAAAATTAAGGTCAACATTCGCGTTTATTTAACACAGAAATACCTGTTATAACAACGAAACCCTGTGCAGAAACAAAATAACTCTTAAGTCGAGAATGAAAATTGTTCCCGAACCACAGTTGCCGAAGTATAATCATTAAAAAAAATGCACTCGTCTTTACTTGTGCGGCAAGTATCGTTGGATAGGTTATTACACAGAACCCTCCATTACTGCTTGCATGCGGGCTCGGGTAGCAGGTCTCGTGGAATCTTCCGTCCGGGCTTGTAAGGAAAATGTTATCGGGGCATACGGGCTTAAGCTCGCAGTGTGACGGATGTTTTTGGCGCGGTGTGTNTCCGGAGTGCGCCACCTGGCGCGCTGGAACAGCAGGTGCGGCGCTCCCTTCCCCTCGCAGTCTCTCCACACGTACCCCCAGGCTCTAATGGCCCGCGCGCGGCTGCAGGCAAGGCCGCAGCAGATCAAAATTAACGCAATTACGAGTGGCTTGCGTGTTTCTTTGGTGGGGGGAAAAAGGAACGGCAGCACCACTGCGTCACGTGTCCCCGGCCCTGCGAAAAGGCGTTCGTTCGCACGCTAATCGAGAAACTATCCACCGAGCTCGTCCGCGGGAAATCACACAGTCCGCGTTACAAAATAATAATACGAAAAAAAAAAAATATGTAATTAAATCTTGCTCTGCCTTCTGTTTTGTCTGAAGAAATACGTGAAGTAAGTTTCTGGAGTTAAAGACTGTTCCCGGTAAACTGAGCACTTTTAGAAGCCCTACTTAAGATATACCTGTACGCACAATGTATATTCTTTACTTTATTTCTGCGTCGGTCAAGGAAAACTGTAAAATTATTATAAACGTAAATATTTTTAAATTCGGATAATTCTTACATTTATATGCCTTAAATACAGAAAGTAAAAGAAATCATTTCAGTATTCACCAGTGTTTACCTAGCACTTGTAATTCAACGTTAAAACATGGAACTACTTTCCCTCCATTGTTGCCAAATTTACTGCGAGCATGTAGTCAGCGTGTCCGTTAAAATACACGCAAGTAGGGTATCAACATTTTTCGAAGGTTGATTTCAAAATTGCTTACTTTACCGTGAATAGCCAATAAAAAGAGTTTAGAACACAGTAAACACTGCCGTAAAAGACAATTTTCTACGGATGTATAGTTTTTTTCCCCTCTAACTGTTAAAATAAAACTACAGAACATGAGTAATGTGGTCGTTTTGCATGAAAAAATGCTATCTTTTGTGAGACAATAAAACTAGGCACAGCACCTATTGACAAACAGCCAGCAATAAAAGTTGCATAGTTAAAATAATAATTGTCCTTTGTAGTGTGGTCCAACAGGACGGTAGTAAGTGTTATCACAGATACCAACATAACTGGTGTGGCTTGCAATAGTTGGTATAGGCGACTCAACGTCTAGCTTGTCTTGGATGATAATAAATGTGCCACAGAGTGCAAATGCACATCAAATGCTCAAGTCTAAAGGTCCTTTCACACGATCAAAGTTAACTTCGAATTTTCTTCATACATATTTAATTCATTTCTTTGAAAGCCGCGTGACGTTACCCGAACGTCATAATCGCGGCCATTTTGTCTTTCAAGTCATTGAATGACTCATTCAAAGATTTTCGTTTATAAGATATTCCAAATTTTTCTAATTCAATTTTTTAACTAGCACTCCGAATTATTAATCGGTATAAATATGTGTAGTCTCTTAATCAAGTGATTTATGCGAATTTAAGCTACAAAAATATTTGCATACATTTATTTTATGCAAAGTAAATATATATAATCTTAAAAAAAAATGTTTGTTCTGGTTTTTACAATTTATTTTCGCATAGTGCATGGGTTTTAGAGGTTTAAAAAAAATACAGAACTTGAATCCTATCCGTTGAAGTGTATGTGAACACTTTCTGTATTCAATAAGTATCATTATGACATGCCATTATGCAAAAAATATGCTGTCTAAAAATTTTTATTCGAGGAAATATTACTTGTAAGTAATGTCTAGAAGTATTTCCTACAACTATATAATAATGATTGTTTCAGTTAATATATTTTTTATACCGCATGCTCAGAAAAGCTGCCGATGCTGATTTGAAATGAGACTCTACAGGCCTCATTGGTGTTTTGACCTCAAAATATTTTGCGACGTTGTAAGTAATTTAGGTCTTTTGCACACTATTGGGAATTGTGTTGACTTAGTGAGGGGGATTCGGAGAATTCTGCGCATCCTCGTATTTAGCAAAGAACACTCCAGTGCTTGAGTCTGCTGTGTAACCATGTAACGCTATTTCCGGTAACTACATGGCGTACGTAATGGTCATCATGAGTAAGTAGTGGCAAACGGGAGAACATTTTTAAGTGCAGTAAATGATTATTAATTGTTCGCATAATCCGTATTTGTTGACTAGTCGTTAATTAGTAACAAATTGTAAGCATGAAGTAATACACTCGATTTTAATTGAATTCTTTACCTCGGAGAAAAGACGTGTTTGGCATTACTGCTGTGCCAGAAAAACCGCACAGTATTGGCGAGACCTTGGGAATTAGGTCTTCGTAATAGCACCCACTTTGCGCTTGAAATGTTGTATTAGCCAGATACGTGTATAAATTGACAAGGTATTGGTGGAAACTCGTATAAAGTCTGTTCATGGTGAAGTGAGCATTATGGAAACAAACGTTTGAAGAAGATCGCTGACTATAACTACATAACATACTATAGGCCATTCACGGTGAAGTGAGCTCTTTTTTAAAGCCCTCTCATGTGGAGTAATAGTCAATAAATATATTCTTTTGTAGTCTTAGACGTTAACGATCCAGTCAGGTGAAATACATATACTATGTTTATTACTTACTTAACAACATTTATTTAAAAGTGCGGTGGAAGGATACAAAATAACTGATAGGAAAAAAGTAACTAGGGCCTCAAAAGTGCTCACTTTACTGTGAATAGCCTATATACTAAAAATTGGCACGCAGGTTCCTAGTTAAGTTGGAAGCGGATTTATGAAAAACAGTTCTTAACACTTGAAGTTGTATTGCTTTTTTAACGTTCAAATTTATGGCCACTGAAGCTGGTTTTCCTGTTGTATACCCATTAGAGTATGATTGCACATTATATTATATTCTCTGTTTCTTCGCACTTTTTGAATCAAACCCTTGATAAATAACACCATGTACAACGTGTTTGGTTGTTCCCTAAATATGCCATGTGTCACAGGTGTTTTATATTTGTGTTAACATAAAAACGTCTTATTTTTTGGTTAAATTTAACTTTTACTTGTATTTCATCTGTAAATTATAAAATTTCATTTATAACTAATATGAATAAAACAGAGAGAAAATAGGTGTGTTGGTAATGCCTAGTAAGAAAAAAAAATTCTTATGCAAAATAGTATAACACTGAGTGCGCACGAATGCAGTGCGTTGTCCCTCTGGTGTAATTTTCTAGACTCGGTTAAGCTCTGTTTGCATGATGCGGAGGAATATCCTGGAAGTAGAACTTGGGCAGGGCTTCAGAAAAGTTGGAAGTAACTGTGAATGAACTATAGTGACAAATTTACATTCCTAACACTTTCGGTGTTTTACTCAGATGGCGCATGACTAAAGTGATAAGGCCTCGGATCTCCCTTGGCAACTCCAAGGTCGCTTCCGATAAGACCGCAGACTAAAGCTGAGGTTGACCGACCTCGCTGGCTGCGCACAACCAATCTCCGTGTCCGAACATTGAACTGCTTTCCCGCCAACACGACTAGCAAAAACGGCGTGGATTGGATTAGAGGTTAGAACGCTGTTTAGGAAACAAGTGCTTGTTTGTATAGCCACTTCCTTGAACCAATTTGGAATGCAGTGAGATTAAATTCAAATTGGTGAAAATATTTAATCCACGTATATAAAAGTGCTTGTCTTTTTTAAAATTAGGATATAAACAAACACGTTCATCACTGTTGACCATGTGACTTTGACAATTGTGTTTCTTTGGGGTAGGTCAGTGTACATGCGCAAAAGACGAGTAAGCGGTCTACCTCATGTTTAGTCTATGGATAAGACCCGTATAACAGAGAAAATAAGTACACAGACACGAGATGGCGAGGCAGTTCTTTCTGCGTGGGCGTATCCATTCGCTGATTGGATGCATAAGATCTTGTGTGGTACGAAAGGTTCCGTACTGACGGCTGCCAGCTGGCAAGTAGATTGCCAGGTGCTCATTGGCGAACGCCGTTCCGGCATGTAGCTGCCAATGACGCCATTTTGCTGGTTCGTACGTCTGGGGCGAGTGAAGAGATTTGTGCTGCTCTTAACATCGAGATCTTGAGAGCCAACGAGGGTGAAGCGAGGTGAGTTTGGAGCAGTGCCGGAATGCAAGGGCGGGGGAAACGGGAGATCCCCTAGAAAACCCGCTGACCAGCGGCATCGTCCGGCACGATTCCCACATGCGAACATCCGGGGTCGACCCCGCTAGGAATCGAACCCGGTTAGCTTGGTGGGATGTGAGTAATCTAACCACTACACCACCGCGGCCTCTTGTGCGTCTGGAGTTTGCGGAATAAGCGTCTGTTTCACCTCTCGTGCGTCACAGACTGCGGAGATGCGGTGTTGCAAAGGGAACGAGCTGTTATAGTGCTAAAAATTCAAGTGATTTATCTTGCAGTGAATGTCTGTCTGCTACCATTGTAATTAATATGAATATCCTGCGACAGAAAAGCGATCAGATTTAAATGCCATACATCACACAGTAGAAATTTTGTAAGTGGAACTAAAAATAATTTAAAATTATGGCGTGTGTTTGTTACAAAATAATTCGATAGCTGCCTTCGGATAAACTACACACGATGAGGAGAAAATGTTAACGAACAAGGTAATGACTGAAAAAAGATAAAGAAACAAAGTTGAACGAAATCACTTATTTACAAATAGATTTCAAGGAAAATTCTGGACTAGTGACGAGCATAAAACAGTATAGATTTTTTTATTGATTTTTCTCAACTGGGTTACCCATATTCATATTTAAGAGGCCCGTCTACCTGGCGCTTGAACTGCGTTGTAGATTGCTTGAAATGCACGTTTTCCCATGAAACCATTAGAC
This sequence comes from Clitarchus hookeri, assembly GCA_002778355.1. NCBI lineage: Eukaryota > Metazoa > Arthropoda > Insecta > Phasmatodea > Phasmatidae > Clitarchus > Clitarchus hookeri. Next base: position 249,839 of record NQII01001349.1, read on the forward strand.
GTACGTGTAGCCCTTAGCGCTGCCGCGTTCTTGTCTGCCTCTAATGTGAAAACAGCTCCAGGGTTTGTAATGAGAGGGTTTTGCTCAGATATTTTATTGGTTTTGCATTATTATACTGTTTATTAATAATTCCCCCTAATGTCGTATAGTTTTTACTTCTCTTGGTCCTCAGCTCTTACTTTCATTCACTAATGGCGATGGATGACGCCCAATAATGTTCTGAATACAGTATAATCCCACCATTGCTATTAAACTTCAAAGTCAACACTAGTTCTTCGTATCAACGTCTTAGTAAGGACATAATGTTTTTAGGTTGGCGACTGCTGTTATCGGTATTGCTTTGTTTTATAAGTTTTATATTAAGGACCGTATTAATAGTTGTTACCCAGGTTTCGTCTTGAGATCGCATCATGTGTTACTGTCTTGAGATGAGTTTGTAATGTTGAGACTCGCGCGAATTAATAGCCAGTTCTCGAGACATACTTAGCTGATATCAGTTTCAAATTTCTCTTCTCGAGTGATATTAAATTGTGATATACTATATACATAGCATATATACAAGGGGTTTTTCTGAGCATAAAATAATTTAATACTTCATACATGGGGTGATTTTTCAAAGGTTAGATTCAAAAAGTGTGAAACCACGGGCAGACTTTACCAACGCATTTACACTCGTACAAGTCACGAGAATGGATTTGAAAAAATTCGCGGGCACGATGACCCTGAAAGCTGTACTTCTCGGTTTTATGTACACTCGGGCCTAAGTTGTTCCGTTTATTCCCTGCTATCTCCTTAGAGAAGCATTTCTAATATTTGGCTAGGTTGCGAGTGATTTGTTTTCCTGATTCTGCAAGTTCGCTTTTGGGTCAGAGTCAATCACGACGAGCGAAATAGAACCTCGCCCATTTGCAGTTGTAATATGAATACGAAGTTGTGTAAAGTGTGGTCTCTGCCATCGTATCAGTCTGCTAACCTTTCTTGTGTCTGGTCATAACACCAAGTGTTCAACATATACTTAATCTCGGCCGGAGAAAAAAAAAGGTTGGGGGGGTTGAAGAAAATTGCAGACCAACCACACTAAGTCCTGCTTTCATGTCAATAAATTTTAATAAAGGCTTATTGTGCTTTTTTTTTTAATTTATCAATACTTTGTGGAAAATGTCTTTGTTCGTGATGATATCAAAATTTTCTGTAAATATCACATTAAGGATCAATGATATAAATAAAAATACGAGTATTGTTTTTTTTACAAATAAATAGTAATAATATTTTTTACTAATAAATTATAAAGGACTTAAAATTAATAAATACTTCATCATATTCCACGAAGGACTGCATATACCAGGCATAATAGCCAGGTAAATTAATAGTTATTAAATAATGCTTCCTATAATTAAACACTCATTCATACTTCATCAGTGTCAGCTCAATATATATAGAAAACAATTTCTCAATTTCTTATAAGTTGAAGGGTAACATTTGACGCGTCTCGCGTCCCGAAAGATATGTTTTCGTCAGAGGGCACACTCTGTCGAAACTCGCAGGCTGGCTACCGCAATAAATATTAAGGGTTTGGCGAGCATGCTAGAAGAATGACGCTACGATTCCAAGGTGGAATGAACTCGTGGCGTAGGGGCCACATGCGGAGGAAGACAGGCGCAGCTGCGTCTCGCAGCTACAAGGGAACGCTAAGCTCACACCAGCAGCTGCGTCTCTCCCGAGCCGGCTACCGCAATAAATAATGAGAGCTTTTGGCGAGCGTGCGAGTATAATAGCGACGCGATATCCGGAGGCAGAAGAAACACGTGCACCGACCAAGAGGCCACCAAGTGTTCCAGCACGTGCAGGGCGGAACAATAAACTTCGATGCCAGAATCGACGGACGACGCTGGGCCCACGTGCATCAATACCTACTTATACGCCATGGCGCTGGGGAGGTGTCACATTTTCAAAGTAATGCATACCTCCATATGAAATTAATTTTCTAGTAGGAAATTGAGAACTGTTAAATAATGGTTTTATTATTTTTAAATGTTGGAATTTTCTATCTCTCAGACTACGAGCAGAGGAGGCAAAAACCTCATTCTCCCCGCCGCTTGTTGCTGTGTCCGTGCATAAGACCTACATCCGTGTTAATTTTGGCGTACGGCGTAAGGATGCCCAATAATATCAAAGAAGAAATCGACATTAATTTTAGTTGAATCGTAGCTACTTCGCCTTCCCTTATCTCGCGTGTTTATACCACGCTCGGTCGTATCACAGAGTACTTAAGACTACAGAGGTGCAATGGTAGCGTGTATTGAGAACTCCTGCAACACACGCGAGAAAAATGGCCTCACCGGCCAGCAGAACGTTGTTGACCAATCAGCTCCTGGAAACTAACTTGCCAGACGGCAGTCCGACCAATAGGGCGAGTGAAGAGATTTGGGCGGCAGGCTTAAGGCTCGTCTTCACCCCTTTTGCAGAAATTCTTAGTTTCTGCGTCATAATTTCTGATTCAGAGTAATTACTGACAATGTACGATTATAGAACATTTACATTTTACAAGATGTTTAATATTTTGTGCTTAATTTTAATTGTGTGTTATCTGCTTGTAAAAGGTCGAGAACTTATTACTAGGGGCAGTGATATTTCTCGAAAAGATTTCCAGACAAGATAGAGTCCAAAGCACTGTAGGGTCGTCCAGCTTTTTTGATTGGTTAAAAAATGTTCTGGCCCGTGTTAACCGTTTGCGCACGAATCACGAAGGTTCAGTGCCGGAGTTACTTAGTCCTGAGTGGCTTGGTCAAAGACGGACACGGCACCTGCAGCTAATGGAGGTATAAAAACAGCTGAGGTGTGTATATAGTATTGAAATCTACTGTGTGCTCCGATTTTTACGCGAAAAGTCACTGGCCCTACTTATTACTGAAATGTAAATATGTTTTCGACCCGGGGTCCGTTTCCACAGCTTCGCGTGGCCAATGAGCGCCCGAGTTCGCTTACGCGGAGGGAACAGTCACACCGTTTCGCTTTTGCATATTGATGTACTCTGTGCTCGCGCCGTGTGGCGGGCCGCGCCGAACAGTTGCTCGCGAACCTGCTCGACAAATGCGCCCGGCGGCCATATTATTACGTGGAGTTTGCCTTCAGCTCAAACCACTTACGCCCCATCTGGTCCGCGCGGCACCTCCCTTATCTCTGGCCGACGTGTATGATGTGGCATCTGCCGTCCGCCGGTCTCGAACGCTGCCAGCTGGGATGACTCTTCCTGAGTGCTGTCATCCATCAAGAGCCAATTTCTTTGGCTTTTTATTTTAATTTAAACATCTGACTTTGTCAGGCGTAGTCTGCTGTGCACGTCGGATCAGGAGTTTCAGTACATTGGCCACTTTTTAACCCTTTCAGACCCACTAATTTACAGTTTCAGGTGTTGCAAATAAAAAAAAATTATGATGCGTGCTTTACTTACGTTGACACAACACTTGTTTCGTCGTCACAGCCAATGATCCGTAGGATATATGGTATGCTACAGTAATATGAACCAATCATAGCTTAGACCAACCATTAAGACGCTTTGCAAATAATTTACCCACAGGTAAGATCATTGGTCATTAAGCTTCGCAGGTTGCAGTACAGACAAAAAATGACCTAGAAGTACGTAATTAACACAGCTTATTCAGATCCAACGCACACAATTATGTACAGTACATAAGGTTGTTTTTGGCAGGTACTGTACTCTGCGAGGCTCGATGCCCAATGATATGATCCTCCTGTAGGCATCAGATTCGTTAATCATGCTACTGCTCTAGGTTTTCAGTGGTTCGTATTACCATAACCGAACACGAAGCCTGCAGCTAATTGGTTGTAACAATGAAACAAGTGTTTTGTAGAATTGAGTACAGCACGCATCAAAAAATTCCTTGTTTACAATACCTAAAACCTTAAATTAAACAGGCTCCGAAAGGGTTAATTAACATTTAGTAGAAAATATTCCCTCGTTTTCCTAGCAAGAAAAAAAATCGACAATGTAATGTGTCGTCGCCTTATTAAAAAAAAAAAAAAATCCCTAATTTTATCTCTAAATGTAGGTATCCCCTATCACTTGAAGGCGATCCTGAAAATATTTGATTTAAGGTTATTTTTTCCTTCCGGTTTTGAAACGTAGTACCTGATAACCATGTTTACATTAATATTTAACGCACTAACTACGATAGAACAAAATAAAAGGCAAAATCAGTAAGAAATATCCTACTTTTAAATATCACGGAAAGTAATCGCAGGGCGGCTGCGTTGTCCGTTTTCTACCGCGGTGTTTTTCAAGTTTTGTGAGAACATTACTGCAATAATTACGGACTTAACAACAAAAATCATTTAACAAACGTTGACATACATTTTGGAACGGTACTTGACTGTCGTTCGCTCCTTCTATTTTCTAAAATTTCCTCCGGTATAAAATCATGTACTTGGAATACGTATAGGCACGTATTCGTGAAAAATAGCAACATTTGTTATTTTTAGTTGTGTATTTTAGTTTTCGTTGTTATTCGTACGTACTGCGTTTTCAGGGTGGACGCATTTTCCTTAGCATCTCAAGATAAATACAAAAAATATAATGTCAACATCAATTTGAAAAATATGGTATCGTTTACTTAATGAAAATATTTATATACGTAGTTGATATACATTTTAGTAGGATTATACCATGATTAACCTATAATCTGATAGGAAATTTTATAGGTTAACAAGATAAATGCAAATACTAAATGAAAGGAGTTGATGACTAGTACCACGAACAAAATTAACAAACACATATTTTATCATAACTACTTCACTTAAAGCTAGCGATTGTCCAGTGGGGAAAACGAACTTATTTTCGTAATATACATTAATTTTAAGTACATTAATTAAGATATTGACTATGGTTAATGCAAAATCCTTAAGGTGATATACTGATATGAGCAAACAAGAGAAATAAATGACCGATACAATATTAAAACACATGACTTCGTCCAAAACGACACGTTAATATGTAAAATGAAAAACATCCCAAACAGAATACCTGTTTTTCGTATCAAGTTGTAAGGGGAGGGTGAAGGGAATTGATTTCGTAAGAGGATGAATAATTGGTTGCACTTCCCTTCCCCCCTCTCCACTTGTCATGAACAGTCCTTGCTTTGTTAGGGCATTCCGCAGCTAAAGTTGGTCTGGGTGTAACTGGAAACATTAGGAAGCCCTGCTTAGTTTTCCATTCTATTTGTAGATGAGAGTGTCCTTCCGCACCATAGTGTCGATCACATCACGGAGTAGGAAAATATGCAGAGACGAAAGGGGCCGCGGTGGTGTAGTGGTCAGACTACTCGCCTCCCACGTAGGCGTACCGGTTTCGATTCCCGGCGGTGTCACCCCCGGATTTCTGCATGTGGTAATCGTGCTGGACGATGCCGCTGGTTGGCGGGTTTTCTCAGGGATCTCCCGTTTCCCCCGCCCTTGCATTCCGGCGCTGCTACATTCTCACCTAATTTCAACCTCATCGGCTCTCAAGACCTCGTTGTTAAGAGCTGCCCAAATCTCTCAACTCATACCCACCTTACTTCACCTCCATGAAAAATTTGCTCATTCTTGTGAATTAAAAAAACTGAAAGCAAAAGAAATAATTTCGGTATCCAAAAATGTCTACCTAACACTTTTAATTTAACATCAATTCATTGAACTACTTTCCCCTCTGCCGTTACCAATTTAACTGGGCGCACGCCAGTCAATGTGCCCATTAAAAATACACTCAGGTAGAGGCAGTGACATTTTTCAAAGGTTATTTTCAAAAGTGCTTACTTCACCGTAAGCAGCTTATAAACTTAATTGTGTTACTAATATGCAAATTCATACTCTTACATGTATTAAACAAGGAATGTTAGCTTCATTGGCGATAAATATAGACATTACACTCTTAATACCACGTCAAAAGTTAAGGACTATTTTTATTGATTTGCTGCCAACTGAACACTTTCAACACTGTGCCCGTATGCCGTATGGGAAACGATTTACCAACACTTATTTTCTTATTAGACTCCATGCACTCGTATATTTACTTTTATTCCTTAGACCAGCAAGGACCGAGGAGCCGCGGCGGTGTGGTGGTAAGATTACTCGCCTCCCACCTAGGCGAACAAGGTTCGGTTCCCGCCGGGGTCGCTCCCGGATTTTCGCACGTGGGAATCGTGCCGGACGACGCCGCTGGTCAGCGGGTTTTCTCGAGGATCTCCGGTTTCCCCCGCCCTTGCATTCCGGCGCTGCACCGTGACACCTCGCTTCACCCTCATCGGCTCTCAAGACACTCTGAAGCGATCTGTCGGCGCGCGCAGTACCTTTGCCGACGTGCTCGCCGAAGCACGTGCCGTCTAGCTGTTTGCTCGCTGTCTGGTCGGGGGCCGTCTATCCACCCAGCACTCTCCCGGCTTCGCACGACAGCGCGCAGGGTTCTCGGCGTCCTGCGGGTGTTGGGGTCCATCCTATCGCGTTCTCTCTCATTACCCCCTCCCCAACCCCTCCCTCTCGTCCTGGCGGGGGGTGGGGTGAGCGGGTTCTTCAATAATTCACGCTGTGTACAGAAATTCCCACCGATGTCATGTATAATGCAAGGCAGGTCGTGTTCGCTTCGGCGTGGCGTGGCGTGGCGGGACGCACATACCGCTCGACTGCACGCACACCTCTGGCGGGAATGAAACTTCGACGGTAACGTTGGCGACCGTGAAGTTTACTTGCGCATGCGCACCACTCGTGTGTGTAAAGGTTTTTATCACCTTTATAAAAAAAATCACACGTTGCTAAACTACAACTGTTCACGATTATTTGAGCTCTTTTGAAATCAACCTTTGTAAAATTTCACTGCCACCACCTACATACGGGCACACTGACGGTTATGCGCCCAGTAAAGTTGGTAACGCCGCAGAGAAAGTAGTTCCATTTAACGTCGGATTTAAAGAGTTTAATAAACATTTGCGACTACTGAAATGACTTATTTTGCTTTATGCTTTTTTCCTAATGTATGCAAGTGCAAGAAGATGTAAATTTGTAAAATATTTACATTCCTGATGATTCCGCAGTTTCTCTTAACCGACGCATGAATAAAGTAACCAGGTTCATGCAATGTTAATTTTACATATGGTGAAATAATACACAACGTGTATGCAAGTAGATCTTGCAGGGCTTTCAAAAGCTCTTATTTTACCGTTATCAGCCGTGAACAGGATCTACGCTGAGAGTCTCTTTTTTTAAACCAACAAAATACTTGTTTAATTAAATGAAAACTTATTATTATTGACATACATTACTGCTAGAGGCAATGGTTTGCCGCGGTTAAAGTTGAATTTTTTTCCCCTGGGATTTAACGTACTGTACACATGTCCGACAGTTCTCTTTCGTTATTGATTACTATGAATTTATGGAACTATTATCCCACTTCATTAGGCCAATGAGGATCCATATACTCCAAAACCGAACGTTTGTGACTGGTATGCGAAGAACTTATCCGAGTCAAAAACTTGACCATTTAATCATACAAGGATAAACTAGCTAAAGTATTAAGAAAGATATTTTAGCTGTTTTTTTTGTTGCTATTTTACTGTATATCCAACTATTGCAAAGCCATGTTGTAACAGTAAACCATCACGTAACAATACTCATACACTGAAGAATACAAGCCAAAAGTAACTGTTATGAATAAATATGGCGTATATCCAAATTAATATATTGTATTTATATATTAATTACTTAAATACTTGGCCGGCCTCCCGTGGCGCAGTCTGTTGGTGCGCCGCTGATCTGGGGTGCGGGAGTCTCTGGGTTCGAATCCCAGGCAAGGCATGGGTGTTAAATTAAGTTTGGTCATAAGTTAGTTTATAAGTCGTTCCCTGATAAGTCTTCAGGCATAACACCGGGGACGTTAATAAGTACAATATACAATACTCGTACACATATTCAAACAAATTCCTACTTGCACTTACAAAGTTTTTTGTTGCCTGCATAAAATGTCAACAGTGTCACAAATAATTTTGCTTATCTAATAAAATATAAAATTGACTTGGAATATCTCCCCGCCGAAAGATTATACTTGGTTGAATAAATTTTACCTATTTGTTTAATCTTGTACAAACGAGGTCACTAAATTTTAAACAGCATTCCTACAGGCACGACATGTTTTCACCAATCTCGTGGTGCGGTTGTTTGACCCTTAGCTTGCTCCTCCTGCGCCTGATCCATTAAGGTATTGCAGGAGACATCTTTCAGAGCTTTATTACTGGGGGAGTGCGATCAGGACTTCCCATGACTTTCAGATCGGCCGTCGGTTTGTCACGTCAGGCTTGCACACATATAGAAAATGTGTGCGGGATACACCAGGCTGTTTGGTGCGCACTCCCCTCCAGTCTTGGACTAAGTCCATAACCTAGTTTCATTTGAGCCTGGTCAGTGCTCTAATTGACAGTAGTTGAATACTGTCAATAGAAAGAGTATCGCTCTTTCCAATCGCAGTGGGTGGATGTTCTCCACCCGAGGGTGGTTCCACCTCACCTGTCAACAGCAACGTACAGAGTTGAATCCGTACGCGCCACCTTGATGGGGCCGAGTGCTATCCTCACTCTACAAACCCGCTTTGTAAACGAGTCCTCTTACTAGGCGGACCAGACCGTCGACCCTTCTTTAATGAGCACCAACCCTTCGAAACTGACACCGAAGGGAGCCGGCACGCTTGCTTTCCAGGGCAGCGGCTACCGACCCGTCACGTACGTGCAGTGCCCGCCCTCCAGGCAAGTACCCACCTCTAGATCTCCTTCTAAGCAGAAGGTTCAACCACTGCCACCCAGAGTCCGACCCGCGATCAGCACGGCCTAAGCCGGGGCTTTCACACTGATCCCCTGGGTACCCACAATTTTCAGACATGCACACTGAGTTTTCACCCAGAGCGGCCCAGTCCCTCCAGGACGCCAGACAATCCCTTCATCGTGACTCCGCCACCCCGAGATCATCCCCGATTTGCCACAGATCAAGGCTCAGCTTTGGGAGTGCAATTCGGTTCGCGGGTCTTCACCGCAAGGCGAAGAATATATACAACCTCTGGAGACTGTACATAACCTCGCCGTGACTGGTTATCTGTGCACAGACAGGCCGTCACCGCCTTCAACCGTCCTCACTCCGTTAGCCATGGGGCGGCCCCCATGTTACCAGCCCATACCACGAGGAGGTGGAGATGGACTTGAGCAGTGCTAGGCTATATATTCGCATCACTGCCCCATTAATGGAGATGGATTGGCAGCTTTCACAGTGGCTGGAAGACACCCAAAAGGATCACTACTTCCTATGAGCGGACTCCACCGGAGCTCGTTGGGCGAGCTCTTACACTTGCGCCGGTTTACCACCACTAGAGCCTGTAACCAGGGTTAGGCCCAACTGGGGCAGACATTTCATAGCCGTCACGACTACCCCACCAGGTACTCAGTTTCTAGGCTCCCCCCTACTGGGCGGACGCGGGGCACACGTCCGGTGTTCGGGCACCCAGTCCCCTCACCTTACACCCATTACAGGTTGGTTGCCAGACCACAGCCTGTACCCAACCCGGCCCCACANGTCCCCTCACCTTACACCCATTACAGGTTGGTTGCCAGACCACAGCCTGTACCCAACCCGGCCCCACAGGGCCCTACAGGCACGACAATATGATCACACGGGGCAGCAGGCGTGACTCAACTTCCAGATCGTGTGGTTTCTTGGCGTGTCAAAATATTCCTAGCTTTCCCCCACCAAGGCAGTTCCTGGCAGAAAGCATAACAGGAACTTAATTTTCTCCTACTTCCATCTAAGAATGCAGGAGTTCACACAGGACTAAAGCCATTCCTTGGTCTCCCCCTTTCTCGCCCAGCACCCAGAAAACAGTCTGTCAGCACTTTTAGTATATCTTTCATGTCCTCTTCTTTAGATGTGACTTTGTTCCTTACAAATATAAAACTAATAGTTTATTTATTTAATTCGTTGTTGTTTCCCACACGTAGAAATAACCTACATCTACTTTGATTTAACTTCCTCCATTACTAACTTATTTATAGTTTCTCTACATCCCAACCGTTAGTCACTAATTCAATATCGGATTTCTCGTAAGCTCTGAAAAACAAACTAGAAATATTTTCACAGAGAATGAAATGCAATCGGCAAACTGTTAGTTTAAGCGTTTATTGACAAAAAAATACGTTTAAAAATGAACGTACGACTTATGACCTAACTCGATTACTAATTGGGATTTTCTTATGTGAACATGAATCTTAAGCAGCGCAATATTTGCATATATATATATTAGACTTTCTTTCTTCTTGAATTCTATTTCACTATTGAAGACATCTGACTGCTAAATGGAAGTCATCATATTCCATCATTAAAAAAATTTGCCATCCTATTATGTGAGGTGTGTGTGTTGTCCGCAGTAAATGATCGAAATTATAGGGCAGTATTTATCCCTATATCAGGATTAACAAAAAAGGTCGCCTTTGAGGGATACACTTAGCCATGTCATTTGCAAGGAACAAATTTTTCAAGCCTGAGAGGCAGGCAACACTTCCAACACTTGTACTAGGTGGGCTGCCTAACCGCCAGGATTCAAAAGCAATCGTTGATTAGAGATCTTTAAAAGAGCTGCCAAAAAAAAAAGTAAACTCCTTCATATTAAGTTTTTGTGCACAATCATATTAAGTTTTCGTGCACAATCTTGCTACGGAAAACTTAAACTCTGGCTTTGACTTTCTTCACTTTTTCTTTAAAACGCATTACCTGAGAAAATTAATACAGCAGCATATGTGGTTCACAATAAATTGAGGACTTCTGAAAGTCTTGAACAATTTATACTTTCTGAACATTGATATTCTACCATTACTACATGTAAAACTGTACATAGTTACACAAGAAAGAACCAGCTTACATGTGACCCAATCAGTCTGATGTTTTCAGTAATATAAGTTTTGCACATTCTACTATTGTTAAGTCTGCTATTGGTAACCACGTTATAATTCATTTTTAAACATTTCCTTCTTATGTTAGTTATATTTTATTAGCACTTAAATTTAGTTTTGTAAAGACGGTCAAAATTACAGTTTTTTGTGTTAAATATGGTTTATCTATAAACATTAGGGCATGGGCTCATGCATAGGCCGTATTTAACCTTAAGTAAAAGTGAGCTTGTCCTACTTTTTGTTCACCCAAAGCCATACTTTAAAAACAAACTGAAAATTATTTTTTAATGACAGTTGTTCTATTTTTACATAACTCCTACCAACTAACATTGCAATGGATTTACGGGCCCGTACGCAATAGACATACCGTTAACATAATGCGCCTCACAAAGAAATGAATACCTGAGTTCTAAATTGCAGCGTGTACGACTAACTTGTGGCGCGGCATGACCACTGTACCTTGACGTAGCTTGACGTTAATATTTTCATATTTTATCGTCGTATGAAAGATTTTAACGTCTGCCAATCATAACGCGGAACATCGCAGGAACTACTCCCATCGATAAGGCATGTACACTCAAAAAAAGACTGCACATTGACTCCAGTTGTAGCTCAAATGTTTTCTCCTACCGCCAAAACAATGTATATTTGTCCATATCGCTGCTTGCAGTTCGTTTTTCACGTACATATAAAATTGTACCCAAAATGCATTGTTAATATAGATTATTGTAATATTGCAGCGGCGGGAACTACAGTATGCATGCGTGTACGAAAATTCGGATTGTAACTAAAAAATTAAGCTGTTAAAAAAGAAATGCGTGGGTTGGATTTGCCAACATGCTTCAAGAAGGATACTTTGATTGTGGGCGGTGAGTACCTGTTTTCGCCGTGAATATTTTCGCATTTGCTTTTAAATAAATGGGGACAATGAATAAGAATGTAGCCCACATAAAGATGTCAAAATTCGCATACGTGCGAACTAATTTCGTATGTACTTACAAACGTCAATTGTGGACGGTTATCTTGTGCGTGGGTCACCCTCAGCGTTCCCACTCTCTTTGGCCTCGGATACTCGACGTATGTCTTGGGAAGGCTGTACCATCTACCTAGAGTTATTTTCGGCGTTTGAAGCCGAGAAGCGCGAGAGACATAAGGGCGACTCTTCACATCCTCATCAAGTGCGCCATCGCCACTACGCGCAAGGCTCTGAAATGGCTTGCAGTGCTCTCGTCGTGCTGCGCGTACCTACGGGGCTATCAGCGGCTACGCTATCATTTTATTGGTGGAAAGTCTGTGGGAAGGTTCAATGCAGGGCCCTTGAGTAGGTACTTTTGTATGTATGTGACGCGTTTATTTTGATAGACCGCTGTTTGAAAACGCTATTTTTTTTAGCCATTTTGGAGTACTCTGAAATAGTGTTTCTAAAGCGCGGCACTCAACAGGCCTCACCTGAAGTGTGCGTTCTTTTCGTAGATCAGCACATTTGACGCACGTTTAATAGTTTCATGGGAAAACTTGTGTTTCAAATACTGTGCAACGCAGTTCACGCGCCAGGAATGTGGGCCGCTCAAGAAAGCTCGTTTGCGTAGCGCATCATGTGTTTGTGTGTGTGGTAGGAGGTAGATACGATGACGAGTTACTTTTTTTTTATACACGGGAGCGGGTCCAGACGAGCCGGAGGGCTTTTCGCTCTGCAAGGGGCCAGGGGCAGGACCCCGGGTTGCCGTAACCCTTCTGGGGAGGGCGGACGTGTGTCCGCAGTGAACTTTGTCAATATACTGGCCAGGCACGTAGGGAAACTGGCACTTCTGAGCGGAACCCACCCCCCACCCCCCTTGCTCTTACTGCCCGAGCTGAAAACATCTGCTCCGTTCCCTCGCTCTCTCTTTCCCCGTGCTCTGCCTGTCTACCGCGGCATGGAGTAGATAATGACACGGAGGCAAAATGGCGGGGGTGGTTATACCTCACGTGGACGTACCCATTCCCAGGATTGGCTGCGCGAGGCCAAAGAGCAAATAAGAATAAAAAAATGTGAAATAGCCGCTTCATTCCGCGAGCTCCAGCCGTTATGATTCTGTAAATGCGGACAAGCCCAGCTGTGGTCCATTCACGGTTATTTCAAAATTTTCTGAAGCCCTGCTGAAGTTCTACTTCCAGCATATTCCTCCGCCTCATTCAAACATAGCTTAACCAAGTCTATAAAATTACACCAAATGTACGACAACGCACCGCATTTGTGCCCACACTGTGTAATAATATTTTGCATAAGAACTAATTCATATTAGATATTGCCAAAATATCTATTTCGTCCGTGTTTTTATTCATAGGATTAATTATAAATTTAATATTGTAATTTATGGACAAAATATAATATAAAGTTCAATTTTATTAAAAATAAGGTACTTTTATGTTAGTGGAGGTATAAAACGTTTTTGATACATGACATATTTAAGAAATAACTATACACGTCACACATGGGGAGAATTTTCAAAGGTTTGAATTAAATAGTGTAAAGAAACCAAAAAAGTCTATAATTGGATTAACTGAATCATAACATGCCACCAAAATGGCGCTACTAGCCAGAAACAAGTCGGAACGCCGTTCGCCAATCAGCTCCTGGTAACCCAATCAGTATCCCAGCCAATAGGGTACGTTTCGTAGCACGCTGTAGCCAATCAGACACAAGGGCCGTTCCCAGACCCTCGTAAAACCAAATAAGAGAGTGAGTTCTCTCACATCAAAGGAATCGCTACGCCATTTCGTCTCTGTGTATTTATCTACTCTGTGATGATCTGGAAACGGGCCTTGTGACTGATTGGTTAACTGCGTGCTGGCGTAAGGTTCCCATTAGCTGTGCTGCCGGCTGACGAGTAGGTTGCCAGGCGATTATTGGTTAACGGCGTTCCAACATTTTGCTGACCAGTGGCGCCATTTTGCCCTCGGAGATTTCGTCCCCGGATATACTCCCAAGTGGAGAACATGGTGGAAGTTGCGTTTTCTTGGAGTAATTCTGTTTTATCGAGTTAGTAGAGGGATTATGGGGACTTTGTCACATCGGGACCTGGGACCGGAGCGTCGGAGCTGTTCGTGCTCTGTCATTCCGGTCGGCCGGCGGCCATAATGGATCCCGGTGACGACCCAGGGAGTTTTGACCTTGACCCCGGTAACCTATGACCTTGAAACTAAAAAATCCAAAGATATTTTAAAAATTATTTAAAAATTATAAAAAAATTATTAGAAAATATATTTTAAGTACTTATTAAAAAAAACTTACATTTCCGGAGGTCCCCCCACACCCCCTCCACTACTACTCAGTCCACCATCTTGGTAGGCGTCACAGCCACTGTCCGCCATTTTGGTTGATGCAGTCCACCATCTTGGTAGGTGTCACAGCCACCGTATGCCATTTTTTTTGTTTGTCGTTTTTTTTACATTGCTGGTGGTGTCCCCAGCACAGCGCCCAGCAGACGACTGACCCCCTCACTCCCCTCTTCCAATATATTTAATTGACCAATGGCTCCACCTCTGATTATAATTGACTAATTGCCGACCCCCTTCCAATATATGTTATTGCTCCGCCAATGTTTTTCATTGACTAATTACTCGGGTATTTTCGGAAACCTTCGTTCCGACCAATTGGCGGCCTACTTTAATCGCGAAGGCGGACTATTTTTTCCCTCTCAAAAATTCTATATATATGACGCACCCCGAGCCCCCTCGGAAAAACAGTAATTTTTCTCGCTGTCGTTCCTTTTTCGCTATTTCAAGAGGAAAGCCCAGTGACCATTTCGAAACTTTCAGGGTTTCAAACCCCTGTTAAATTTACGATATCCATATTGTCAAGTGAAGAAGCAAATAACAGCAACAGCAACGCAGAAGAAAATGGAGATAATATTCTTCAGCTTATCCGCACCATACTGGCACGAGGAGCAACTTCGTCAATGCCGTATAGTAGCACGAACCCGCAACCATCAGGCAACCCGTACCAGCCGCCATCGGCCAGAACGTCCTACAGCTTATTTTCTCCCAGCTTCACAAAGAGCCCCATCAGCTCCGACTTCGACAACAGTGATATCGAAGAAGAAATGGAAGTGCCCGTCGCCGAATTTTCACCATTCAGGTCAGAAGACGTGAGCAAGTACAGTAAACTGAATTGTGGGTACCAACGCATAAGTATTCGAGATGCTCGAGGCGTTCTGAAAATCTAATTCTGTGACGGTACAATTAACTGGCTCTGCTGCTATGAGGATTTCGAAGGCTATTATGTGCGGGACACATTAACGTGCGAATATAAAAACTGTTACGTTTACAATTTATGCCCTAACTCTACGCTTCCTTGTTCGTTGGAGTAGTTGGTAAAACAAAATCGTTATGTCCATCCACGTATGCAAGGCAAGAATGTACGAAAGTGTAGTGTACGAACTTTTAAGAAAAAGTAAAAATAATGATGTACAAATGGCAGGAGAAATGTGATGGACGTAACCATGTTGTGAAAAGCCACGGTTTCCCGGACTGGGCCTCCACCTGCACGCCTTTTGCATGCGAAGTGCACGTAGGCTCGGAGCCGAGACATTCCACCAAGTCTTCCCGCAACGGTGGAGCGCTTCCTGGTGATAAGTTCATTCCAGAGAAAAAAACAAATGCAAGTGCATACCCTCTACTGCACGGCGTAACCTACACGGACCAGCCGGCTGTTACCGTAACTGTGGATCGGTGTGACGAAAATGTTAATTTCGTCCTTAAAAGAAGCGTTTTCAATGGTAAGACTCCTGAATTATCAGTGCAAGATTGTGACAGTGACGAGTGTGCAGCACATTGTGCCATCCATAAACACAATTTCCCACAAACATAAAAAATATGGAGAAAAAAAAAACACTGTGGGCGAACGACGTTCAAGCAAGTACGACAGGGAAAATTGTGATTTTAATCATGCAATTAAAAATAATAAACTTTTTAAAGTATGCTCTGAACGATGTGATGGCGCTTGGCACAGTTTGGAGATTACAACGCCACCGGACCCATGGCCAGAGGTGCTCGTGTGTGCGTGTGCATATGAGCTTTGCTCTATCTTTAGAAAGACCCAGGTGATGAAAACCTCACATTCCCCTAGTAAATTTTTTGGTTTACGAAACACACACGTTCTACAGTGTAAAAAAATATTAACGTGCGTGATTAAAAGTTTTGATGGAAAAAAGTATTTTTTCATGCTATGTGTAAAACAATCGCTAATAAAGTTCGCTGCCGATTGGTCGGAACGAAGGCTTCTGAAAACACTCGAGTAATTAGCCAATGAGAAACATTGGCGGAGCAATTAAATATATTGGAAGAGGGTGGGAAATTAGCCAATAAGAATGAGGAGTAGGGCAATTGGTCAATTGAATAAATTGGAAGGGGGAGTGGAGGGGGTCAGTCGTCTGCTGGGCGCGGTGCTGAGGACAGCACCAACAATGTAAAACAAATGAAAAATGAAAAAACCATTATGGCGGTCGAACGAAGGTGAGAGACAAACTCCAATAATGTATAAACAAATGACAAAAGAAAAAAAATCACGATTGCGGACGGTGGCTGTGACACCTACCAAGATTGTGGACTGCACTTACCAAGATGGTGGCATGAGTATGGGTGGAGTGTGGTGTAGGGGACCTCCGGAAATTTAAGTTTTTTAAAGTAATGTTTCTAATAATTTTAAAATACTTTTTAATATAATTTTTTATACATTTTTTTGTTTTTAAGTCAAAGGTCACCAGGGTTAAGGTTAGCAGGGTTATGGTCAAAGGTCAAGGTTATTTTAGTCTATTATGGCCGTTGGCCAACCGGAATGACAGAGCACGAACATCTCCGGTCCCAAGATCCGATGTGCCTAAGTCCCCATAATCGCTCTAGTCGATTTTTTGCTTTCCGGCACTCTACCTGACTTCATGGTTATTTTTGCAGGCTTTGATGCCTACGATCTGATACGCGAAAATATCTAATCCTTATATGTTTTTGGAATTGCCTATGTTTGTCATCCATCACCATCCTGAAGCCTATTAAAACCTGAAACAGAAATTCTTCCATAGTAAAATCGATACCTTAAGATTTATAGATCTATGATTTGCATTGTTACGCACTTTTATATAATCGACCGTTACATTTTTTTTCAAATTGACTGTTACAGTCAATTGATTTATATTATAAATAGCACTCCATTTTTAAAAACCTTATTTCCTTGTTCGGATGCAGCTGTTATATCTGATATAAAACTGCCAAACACAGAAACAAAATACGGTTAAACTTTGAATGAATGTTTATCATTTACTACGCTGATACAGCCCATTCACGGTTACTTAGAAATTTTTCTGAAGTCCTCCTTAAGATCTATTTCTAGGGTATTCCTCCGCTATGTGTAAACATAGTTAAACCGAATCTAGAAAGTTACACCAAAGGGACAACGCATCGCATTCGTGTGCACTCACTTTAATAATATTTTGCGTAAGAACTATTTCTTACTAAGCTTTACTAACACACGTAAATTTTCTCACTGTTTTTATTCATATTAATTATATGTTAAATAATGTAATTTATGGGTAAAATATAAATAAAATTCCAATATAACTAAAAATACGGTAATTTTATGTCAACAAAAGTATAAAACGCTTGTGATACACTGCATATTTAGAAAACAACCAAACACATCTTACATGGGGTGATATCTCAAAGGTTTGATTCAAAAAGTGTGAAGAAACCGCGAATAGACTATACAGGATGATTCTAAAATCATGGGACAAACTTTGAGGGGTGGTAGAGCTCACTAAAACAAACAATTATTGTATAGGAATATATGGGTGGAAGTGACGGGTTGAGGCACAAACACAATAACACATGACATGCAAAACATTGTTTGTTTACAACGTCGCCGCTAAATGCCATTTATCGAGTCTCGATTTGTTCCTACGGGGGCATTTGAAAGCCCTCATTTACGAGACTCCAGTTGATTCCATTGAAGACCTCGTCGCTCGACTATCCTGTGCGGCTGCACGCGTGCGTGAAATACCCGGCGTATTTGAATCTGTTCGCCAATCACTCCACCGACGCTACCAAGCTTGCATTACTGTCGGTGGTAGCAATTTTGAGCAATTATTATAAACATTGCTGTAAAAAGGCATTTAGCGGTGACGACGTAAATAAACAATGTTTTGCATGTCATGTGTTATGTTTATGTTTGTGCCTCAATGCGTCACTTCCGCCCATATATTCCTATACAATAATTGTTTGTTTTAGTGAGCTCTACCACCCCTCAAAGTTTATCCCATGATTTTAGAATCACCCTGTATATACGAACATTCTTTAGGCTGGCCAGGAACGACAGTATAAAGACACGCTGATGTAACGTCTCGAAAAATTACTCACTTCCACAGTTATAGCAACATGGCATACATTAGTCTGTGAGCGGACCAGTGTTTATAAAAAAAAAAAGGGGGGGGGGGCCGTTTTGGTGGAAAGTATGCCACTTCCTGAAGTTACGTATGTTTTATATATCTTTGGAATACAAGAATCTTCCAGACTTTATATTAGCAAATGTAACTTCCGTTTCTCGGTGCACTATCTTGGCCCGCTCTCTGTGCACAGAAGTATTCTGGTAGTAGTTACTGCTCCACCACGATACGTCATGGCTCGATTTTTGAAGACTTTCAGTAGTTATTTTCCTTATCCTACGGTACTCAAGATTCATGTGAGTCAAAACTTTCTATAATTTCCCGCCGTCACCTGTTTCGCCAGTGTGATTCCGTTTTATGTATTTATTTTTTTCGTGTTACATATCTCACCGAGAATTTTATTGTGTTTGTTAAACGTACCATCCGTGAAGCGGAGGTTACGGAGAAAAAACATTCATTGTGCTTTCTGATAGCCGTGATAAATTATTTATTATATTGATATTACGCGTTCTCCTGTATGTGACGTAACAGAGTGAAATTTTTGTGGAGCCCAACAGATCCATCTCCTCGGGTGGGACAGCTGGCTTCGTTAGTGTTCGCCTCTTCTTCGCATCATCCTTGTTGATCCCGCTTGAAATAGCGGGGAATGATGCGCGGGCGTTGTTCGCTGGAATTCAGGCCTGCTTGCGCAAGCGCCCGGGGGTTGTTGTCACTCCGGCTGACGGCGTGACACAATTTTTCTTGGCAAATAGCGCACGTTGCGCAAGCTTGCGAGATCGTTGTAATTCGCGAAGTGATCGAATGCCGTGAAGTGGCAGAGGGTAAACAGCTGCCAGTCGCAAAGAACTGTTCTGAAATTTCTCGTCGTCTGGAACCACGTGGTGGCATTCTGACCAATTTACGCCGAGAGAAAGATTTGTTCTAGCCAACAAAATACTTGTTTGTCTAGGGTCAAATAAACAGTATATTTAGTTATTGAGTTAAAAAAAACTTGAAAAGTAACAACATTAATTTTGTTTATCTAACAAAATAAACACTTGAATTAAAAATCTCTTTGTTTGGTCGATATAAATTGGACTGTCATCAAAATATACAGAGTGATTCTAAAATCATGGGACAAACATTGAGTTGTGGTAGAGCTCACTAAAACAAACAATTATTGTATAGGAATATATGGGCGGAAGTGACGCGTTGAGGCACAAAAACAAAAACATAACACATTAACAGAAACATAACATGTTCATTAGCAGCATACTTAACGAGTGATTCCGTACAGAAAATGTTAAAACAGTTGCCGGAAATGCATCCATCAACAGTCACGCATGCTTGGCGACCTCTGCATATGGCGTGATTGGCTGACAATGGTGGCGTGCGTGGAATACCTGGCGTATTTGAATATGTTCGCCAATTACTCCACCGACGCTACCAAGCTTGCATTACTGTCGGTGGTAGCAATTTTGAGCAATTATTATACACATTGCTGTAAAAAGGCATTTAGCGGCGACGTTGTAAATAAACAATGTGTTGCATTTCATGTGTTATTTTTGTGTTTGTGCCTCAACGCTTCATTTCCGCCC
Source organism: Clitarchus hookeri (assembly GCA_002778355.1). NCBI lineage: Eukaryota > Metazoa > Arthropoda > Insecta > Phasmatodea > Phasmatidae > Clitarchus > Clitarchus hookeri. Next base: position 269,801 of record NQII01001349.1, read on the forward strand.
ATATATTCCTATACAATAATTGTTTGTTTTAGTGAGCTCTACCACCCCTCAATGTTTGTCCCATGATTTTAGAATCATTCTGTATAGTTGAGTAAACTATATATATTCGTTTGGCTACTCATTTGATTGTCTTAGTTCGAAAATACAGCTCGAGAGTTCGTCTGTATTTTTTTGTGACAATTAGGGTAGTAACTGTGTTTGTGAAAGGCATTTCATATCTGGCGAAACAATCAAACGAATCCTTCCGAATTTGGCAAACAAGTAATACGGTGGTAGGCCATATAAGTTGATAGGCGGTGTTTTAAGATAGTCAGGCGCTTATTTTCAAAATAGCGCCCATATAAACATTTTAGACTTTGCATGCTATATATACGAAACAATGTAACCAATTTCAACCTAACTTTGTACGCTCGCTGTATCAACTCAGGAATCAAATAAGAGAATACATAAACTAATTTTCCTACCATTTTGGAAGATAGCACAACATGAAAAATTAAGCTTTCGTGTCTTATCTCGGTAAACTATTAACTGATACCCACCAAATTCAGGCGACAAGTCATAATTTTGTCATCCATCTTAATTCATATGACGTACGGAGGTAGTCACATATTTTCCAAACTAAAGCAATGTCAATATTTTATTTCAGTATGCCACACGTCCCAAGCAATTTCAACTGACTTAATTAATATGTAACAGTATCTATGACAAACATAGAATGTGCAAGTAAATCTCCGTTTTGTTCTTCAGTAATAAAGATACCACCACATGAGAAAATTGAATATTTTTGTTATATGTCAGGAACCAATCAGTCGATTCCCACCGAACTTTTCACACTAGTAGTGTTACAGTAGGTATTATTTAAAATGCGTTTGACTTTATTTACAGTATGGCTGCAATATAAATAGTTTAGATAAGTTTATCATTGCACCAATTTCGATTAATTTTTGCATACTGAGAGTATTCATTAGAAGCATTAAATATGCTTATAGAGATCATCTTTTGCCGGAGTGACACAGCTTGCTCTCTCGCGGCGATTTGTAGAAGCTCAGTTATGTCTCTCTTTCAGTAAAAAGCGTACGTCGTAACTGTTGCCTCTGCACACGTAACCCAAATGTGGCCATTTTTGAGATACGTCGGGGCAGCGGTAGCGTAGTGTCCAGGGCGCTCGCCTCCCACCACGGCGATCCGGGTTCGATCCCCAGCGGGTTCACTCCCGGATTTTCGCATGTGGGAATCGTGCTGGACGATGCCGCTTGCCGGCGGGTTTTATCGAGGTACTCCCGCTTCCCCCGCCCTTGAATTCCAGCGCCGCTCCATTCTAGGGTCTCATTTCTGTCATGCCCAGAGATGACGGTCACCTACGGGTCCCAGCTGGAAAGACCGTCACTCGGAGGGTGTTGCCTTGCCCTGGGTGCACTCCCCACACGCCATTATTATTATTATGAGATATGTCACTATTGCAGCAAATGAGCGATATATATTTCAAATCCCAGTCACCTACAGTAACTCCATAAATTTTACTGAAACACTGTTTGAAGTACTTAAACTAACGATGGCAGCGAATACGAAGAATCAGTTCAATCTATTGGCGTCTTACTGAAGTTGTAATTAGTGACAACTCAGATAGATTTATTTTGATCCATGATTGTAGCTATTAGACAGTGCCACTTCATGGACACGGAACGAAGCAATTCAATTAACTTTCCGCTCGAGACATTTACAAATAATTACAATGCTTCACCGGACACAACTCACTTATTACAAAGTCGTTGCTCACCTGTATATAGCCAGTTCATTAACGTGCATATGTAATAAATGAAAGTATATATACATGTGCATATATACATACATACACACAAGTTTTACGCTACTGATAGTTACAGTTGACATTAGAATAGGCAATTGTATTCAAAATGATATGGAGAAGTCTTGAGAGCCGATGAGGGTGAAGTGAGGTGAGTATGGAGCAGCGTGGACACGCGAGGACGAGGGAGGAAACGGGAGATCCCCAAGAAAACCCGCCGGCCAGCGGCATCGTCCAGCACGATTCCCACTTGCGAAAATCCGGGGGTTGACCCCCGCCGGGAATCGAGCCCGGTTCGCTCTGGTGGGAGGCAAGTAGTCTGACCACCACACTGCAGCGGCCCCTCAAAAGAATATATTTAAAACATTGTTGATAAAATGTTTTTTACGTGTATGATTCTGACGAGTATGGTGGGCCGCATGTGGCCCGCGGGCCGCTAATTGCATAGCATTAGAGGTCAAGGCCGTGTTAACCTCTTAAGTTATTATCATTGAGTATATTCGTTCGCGTGTGACGTGTTGCAGAATGTGTGAAATCTTGGTCGTTGATGTGCAAATCCAGAAGCCAGCACCAATACGGACATCGCTTTATGCTGGGCTGTGCTATTGGTTGTGACGCGCGCTATACTTAAGTTTATACAGAACTTGTTTCGTTGTCACATCCAACTGCACGCTTTGTTTATGTCGGCCACAGTAATACGAACCAATCATAACCCAGTGCCCAGCAACGCGGTTTACGAATAAGTTTACCACAGATCGTATTATTGACCGTTTAGCTTCGCAGTTAATACCAAATATTACCTTCACGATCTTTATGTACACAATTCTGTATGCAGGGTTGAAATGGGATAAATCTACTTGCTGTGGCGTAGCTTATCAAGTTAAAATGTTTATGGTTTATACGATGTCCAATCTCATAACACTGGCACATTAGACAAGTACACAGAGATGGAATCGTTCCTTTGATGTGGGCGTACCCTTTCTCTTATTGGCTGCGCGAAGCTCAGGGAATGGGCCTTGTGTCTGATTGGCTGCTGCGTCTTGCGAAAGGTTCCCTAATGGCTGGGCTGCTGACTAGGGAGTATGTTACCGGGTGCTGATTAGCGAACGGAGTTCTAACGTGTTGCTAGCCTGTGACGCCATTTTATTGGCGTGTGCAGTTGGAGTTCTCGGTATAAGTGACTGTTAAACCTCTGTGTTCTTAAAGTAAACTTTGCCACTGATTGCCCTGAAGACGTGTAAATGTTGTACACGTTGTGGGTTGGTTGTGTGCAACCCTATCGTCAGAAGTACTGTGCGGGTAGTATATGTTCCGGGCGCTAATGTTTCTGAACCTGCTCGCTGATGTGGCAGGTAGAAGTTAAAAACATTTCTCTGCAGATGGCAAGGACATATAACGGTAGTGTGCGACTGCAACATCGTGTGATATTCAGTCGTGGAAGTATCACTGGAAAAGGCAATGTATGCATTGTGGTTTGGGGAAACTAAGTTTTTTGATTTAATTATTCATATAAAATTCAGGTGAGTGTACTGGCGTGATATGTGAACATATGTTATTTGTTCGTGTTATCAGATTCCAGACAGCTGCAACCAATTGAACTAATTGATTTTCCTGTGGATATTAATTCAAATCCCCCCACCCCCGGCCCAAAAATATTTATGCCAATTAAGTCTCAGCATACATTATAACATTTCCCTACACATAGACACATAAAGGAAAATGTGTGATGAAGGGTTACACATCTCACTACAAAAAAATCTGTGACTTGGTGTGGTGCAATTACCAATTGACTTTATAGTATTTGGCCGCTTAGTGTGGTGTAATATTTGGTGGACGATAGCAAAATTAAAATAGGTTAATGCCAGAATTTTTTTTCTAAAGGTGGCGATGCACCTAATTATGGCAAAGTTTTGTGTGCCACATCAGTAGGGGAAAAAAGACGATCGGCTAAGATCTGTTCAATCGCGCCAGAAAAGAGACATTTTCGACAAATGTAACATATGGTTACGACGTAGAAATCAAATTTGTTCTTTGAGGTTGCTAAATAACTTTCACGAATCCCAAAAAATTGCCTGTCACTGTCAGGTTCAATCGAGTTTCATCATGTTGATGGTTTTCTTGACACTCATGATATCATTCATTCTGAATTTTTGGCTTAAGGACACTTAGTCAATCGACCTTACTGTCTCGAAGTGTTTAAACGACTGTGAGATAATTTCAGGGGGAAGGGAATGCAATTTCGCCGCGAGAGGTTTTAGGCGCTTAATTTCAAGTCAGCGTTGTTAATTTGTCAATTTTGTGCCAGAAATGTGACGTCAGTCCTTTCACAGTCTGCTAAGTCTCCCGAGGTGACCATTGCATAATTTTTTGTTCCCGAAACTCGAATTCATATTCGAAATGTAGAATATTTTATGTTAATGTGGGGAGGGCAAACAAGTTAATAAGTGTAGCTGCGAGAAATCTCAAACTATCTTTACATGATTGCTTTTAAAAGGGAACCATAGCGGGGGGCAGATGACCTTGGTGACATACGCATTCGAATCACGGGATATCAAGGCTTGAATCCCGGGGTAACCCGTGGATATTTGTGTCGTTTTCCAAAGTATGTTAGGTTAGCTTAGAGTGTAAATCACCTTCTAGTAGTGCGTAAAATATGTGAATAAACAGAGATCCTATCATATTGCGTTGCAATTCAGTACCAAAGTAGAAGGCATACATGTGTACATTACTTTCACGTGTATCATTGGACCGTTATCCGACGTCCTGTAGGACTCAGGACCAGAGTAAACATTTAGCATTCTAGTCGCTCCATTTCCTTGCGGCCGGGTTAAATAAGGAGAATGAGTTCCGCCTGTGACGCTAGCCCATGAACAAGTGACCTCTGCTCGATCATGTAGAGAAGAACTGTGTGGTACAAGCTTGGTGCTGTTTTATGATGTTATGGGGTAGGGCTTCCACCATTATAACATAAGTAACAATAGGAGGAGAATGCACTTAAAAGGCGATAAAGGCTGTACACGAAAAAGTGAGCATATTGAAATATATCTTAGAAAAAGGCACTTCTACCTGCTTATATATTAACGGGCGCACTGAGTGACATGCGCCCAGTTAATTTGGTAACGGTGGAGCGGAAGTAGTTCCATATCTTAACGTCGTATAGAAAGTGTGATAACATAAATAATTTCGTTCGCTTTCGGTTTTTTTATGCATCGAAGTGTAAACATTATTTGTAAAATATTTACTTTTCTAATAACTTCAGTTTCACTTGATCAACCATGAGTAAAGTAATGAGGGCCATGGCAATTTTAATTTTATATAAGGTGGAATAATACACAACGTGCATACAAGTAGATCTTAAGCAGGGTTTTCAAAAGTGCTCAGTTTACCACGCACAGTATATAAAACAAAGTCAATCCGAGATAAACTTGATAAAATTGAAGGAAGTAATTCGTGGGACTTTGTGAGTGGTCCTCGTTTGTCGAAAATGCTACTGAGATGGCGACATTTGATCGGAGCCTGCTCCTACATCCACCTCCCGGCGATGACGAGAAGAGGAATCCTTCACGGCCAGTTTGCGATGGCTGATCGCAAAGCGAAATAAAGAAGGGCTGAAAGGGGTTCAACGAGGGGGTTTTTGCTTTCTTTCCCTCCGGCTGTTAAACATGCAAATTTCCGCGCGCGTGTGGAAAACACAAAAAGGCAGAGGTCGCCGTCGCCTCATCTGCATGAACCTCGATAGGCACGATCTGTCCATCGGTGCCTCGTTCTCGTTTCGTCAGGCGTAAACGGAAGTTCGACGGAGCGCGGACGCCAGCTATGGTGAATTTTGG
>NQII01001349.1:276062-302138 GCA_002778355.1 Clitarchus hookeri
GGGGGGGGGGGGGCGTTTGGTCGGTTACCTTTCACGCTTATCTGAGCTCGCCAAGCCCCGGTCTGCAAAAATAACGACCGCATTAACGCGTGTAATCTGGTCCACCCGTTTAACTTCGAGCGTTTGTTTATTTCCCCTTAGCTGTTAAATAACTACCCATCTAGGCCCTACGTTTTTTTTAAAATCTACAATGCTTATTTTTCATAGCATTTGCGTAAAAAAATGTACTTATCCCCTTCCACTTTACGTCGTACAAAAATTACCTCGTAGTTTGGTAAACGCGAATCAAACGAACGGTGAGAATTGTAGAGTTCGAAATGCCGAAAAAGTGTGCTGCCTTCGGCGTGAAAGTAAAAAAAAATGTATTTATTATCGCTCGTTATAGGTTTGTTTACGAGCCGCCACTGCTAAGATAAAGCTGCTATAAATTTTAGACACTTTTTTTTCGGGTTAACGGAATTTTCTGCTCAAAGAAAATCTTCTTAACTGAAAAGGTTTTAATTTAAATAAATACAACGCTAATCGTATATAACAGTATGATGTGTGGAATACGGAAGTGACTAAGGCTATATAACGCTTGCGACATGTTCAGAAATGGTTACAGTTGTAACGTTTGCAAGAATTCCCCAATAATCTCTTTGTAGGCGTTAGCTCGATAAGCTCCAAGTAATTACATGTACCGAATCCATGAATTTTGCCTGATAAAGATAATGTTTTAGTAAAAAAGTTCGGGAAGAAAACGTTTTTAAATGAACTGAGGTTTTTTAGTTATTGTAGTGTCTCGACTACTTGAGACGGTATTTATGTAAAAATAATTATTTATCATACTTATGATTATGTTTTGATTAGTTTGCCATGAGAGAAGGGAAATTACTGGAATTATTTATTAAGTTTTTTTTTCCTCAGTTTTATGACGTATTTCTTGTAAAACTTTTATTCCACCAAACATCGCGGAAGTAATATTGCATAAAAGCTTTCACACAAAGCTCTATCTTAATTGCATAGTCAGAAATTGTAAATAAACCAGTCACAATAATTGGACGTAGTCTTCATCTTAAGGGCGTACCCGGCCATGCGACTAAGATATAGAATCAAAGGTTAAAATTAAGTACCTTTAGTTGAGGACATTTCCTTAAGGCTGAATGTGCATCAAAGTTGGTTGGAATGAGTTTTATCAGTTCCAAAATATCACACACGCGCGTCTATGTACGTGCAGATATATACGCCCGACTTACACGACGGAATTGCATTTGCGTGCCATCATGAATATTTCTGAAGATACGTCTTTTCAGCGGCTGAAGTACGAGAATCGCGGTGGGAGACGTGGATTTATTGTCAGGATAATTTATTATTTTAGTATATTTGCTGTTTCTTCACACTTTTTGAATGAAAACTCTGAAAAATCACACCAGGTATGACATGTTCTGTTCTTTCCTAAATTTTCCGTGTATCAAAAGCGTTTTATAATTGTGTCAACATAAAAACACCTTATTTATGGTTAAATTGAACATTTGCTAATGTTTTATACATAAAATATAATACTCTACTTATATTCAATGTGTATAAAACAGTGAGCAAATAGGTATGTTGGTAATGCCTAGTAAGAAATAGTTCTTATGCAAAATATTATTACACTGAGAGCGCACGAATGCGGTGCGCNTATGTTGGTAATGCCTAGTAAGAAATAGTTCTTATGCAAAATATTATTACACTGAGAGCGCACGAATGCGGTGCGCTGACCCTTTGGTGTAATTTTCTAGACTGAGCTAGGCTTTGTTAGCATGAGGCGGAAGGATATCCTGGAAGTAGACCTTGAGCAGGGCTTCAGCAAAGTTGGAAGTAACCGTGAATGGACTATTTGAACGGAGTTCGCCTGGAAGATTCCTTCGGAGCGCTGGTACAGCATAGCGGCGGTAGTTGTCTCGCTGACGACGTTATGGAAATGGCGGCGTGACCTTTCGGTGGGCAGAGAGCAGAGAGGTTACTCCCGTGTCCTGCGGGACTGTCGTTCCTCGCTGGTGCCGTGTCTGTTCAGATCTTGCTGTTAACCAAGTCGGGCTTCATCCCTTTTGACCTGCGTCGTTATCACCGACTAAAGCTGGGTTTACCATAGAAAAGTTATGAATTATAGTCCGTTCGTGGTTACTTTCAACTTTTCCGAAGCCCTGCTAAAGTTACACTTTCCTGCTATTCCTGCGTCTCAACGAGAAAACGCACCTGATTTGTGCGCACTCATTTTAATAATATTTTGTTTGAGAACTTTTTCTTACCGGGCATTACAAACACGCCTATTTTATCTCAGATTTTTATTTATGTTTATTATTAATAAAATATTGTTATTTATATTTATATGCTTAATTTAACCACGGCCAAAATTTCTTTCAGTCGCCGCGGGCTCCCACCTGCCCCTCGCGCATGCGCATCACCAACTTAAGGTCATGCTTGTTGCGTAGTCTTATACCAAATCAAACGACATTTGTTTCAATCGCGTTGTCAGTCTCGACATTGTAGTGTCGAAACTGAACACACTGCAAACGATACGTTGCCGTTTCAGTTCAGGTACCATATGTTTCGGTCTGTTTTTAAAGAAGTTTTCAGGTCAAAAATACTGTATCTATTTTTTATACAGACGACGAACACTAGGCGAAGTGTCACGATGGTTTTAGATGTAAGTAAAAGTAATGACACTGATGAAATTATGTGGAGTGCTATCGGAAGTGAATTAATCAAAAGTAAAATTGAAGGATGGGAAAGAAATACGGCAAATTTTGTGTGTTGTTACCCAACACCCGTGACTATTATTTATATTATTTTTAGGAATGAAATAACACTTCTAAACACTTTCAATGAAAATTAGTTTTAATATCAAAAAACCACGCAGCAGAAAATAAATAAACACTTCACCTAACCACAGCAGCAATTAATTAATTCAGCAGAACCTGGAGCGCCGCTCNGCAGCAGAAAATAAATAAACACTTCACCTAACCACAGCAGCAATTAATTAATTCAGCAGAACCTGGAGCGCCGCTGATAGGGTTTTCACCGCTGAAAGTGCCCAGTTAAATAGTTATTTCCGTAAATTAGTATTTAATAAGCAGATTTTTTCTTACAGGCACAAAACGGCATTAGATAAAATTAATAACGCTATTGTTCACAAATGTGTACATTATATTTTAAATACGACGTTAAGACGTGGAACTCCCATTCCCACGTAGCTACCAATTTAATGGGTAAGATGTCAGTCCGTAAAAGTATACGTATTTTAAGGGCTAATTTTTCTTCAAAGTTTGAGTTTAAAAGTTTGGAATTAATCCGCAAACTATCCATATCTAGAAGTGTACTGCGTTGATATCGTGTTATATGCTGTTCACGGTGACTTCCAACTTTTATGAAGCCCTGCTATAGTTATACTTCTGGGATATTCCTCCGCCTCATGCAAAAAAAACTTTAAAAAGTACAGAAAATTACACCAAAGGGACACCGCGCCGGATTCTTGCGCACCAGGTTAATTATTATTTTCCNCTTTAAAAAGTACAGAAAATTACACCAAAGGGACACCGCGCCGGATTCTTGCGCACCAGGTTAATTATTATTTTCCATAAGAACTATTTCTTACCAGGCATTACCAACACTCGTATACTTTCTCCCTGTTTCATTCATATTAATTATAAATGAAATTCAATAATTTATTGATAGAATATAAGTATAGTTCATTTAAACTAAAAATATGGCACTTTGTGTTTATACAAGTATATAACGTTTTTAGTACGTGACATATTTAGCAAACAGCTAACACCGTCATACATGTCATCGATATGTAAAGATGAGCTGATTTTTTTAAATTTTACTTTTCTAGTTATTTCACAATTTTACTTGACCGATGCATGAATAAAATGATGAGGCCCATGGCAATGTTAATTTTACATATGGTCGAAAAATACACAACGTGCATACAAGTAGATATTAAGCAGGGCTTTCAAAAGTGCTCAGTTTACCGGCAACAGCCTATAAAGGCCCTTGAAAAGTGCATCCCGGATGTGACGTCACATTGTCGCTGTTCGAATTCACAGCAAGGGCACATTATGCACCCCAGAATGTCCCTTGAAGCCAAGGGAACGAGCAAATTGCCCTTCGGGAGTCCTAAGATAGTTTTCCGATGCGCAACTGTTCGAAATATTTAATTTAGGTGTTCGTGTTTGTTTTTGCGTTTATAACTCTGCACGACCGCGGGAAACACTCGCAAACGACACAAAGACAAATGAAACTCGCATGGAGCGAAATTTGACAGAATAAAATTCCAGGCGGAAACGAACACAGGCGTCCGAATTCACTAACGAATATTTCTCATGAAGAGAACAATGGCTCGTGAAACGGGAAGGGTGAGTGAAGAGATTAGGGTGGCTCTCAACACCGAGGTCTTGAGAGCCTGTGTCTTCGGTCGGGAAACGACGTGAAGGGCGAATTACTGTCACGTCACACTACGCATTTTCTTATCCCCTCCTCTTTTTTTANCGGTCGGGAAACGACGTGAAGGGCGAATTACTGTCACGTCACACTACGCATTTTCTTATCCCCTCCTCTTTTTTTATTTTAACCGTCCGCCCTCTTCTTCATCCACTTGGCACCAGCTCGAGTAAATCGCGTTTTATTCGCAGACGAGCGTGGAACTTTGTGCTGAGCCAGGCGCCGCGGACGGTAGAGAGAGCGCGCATACTTGCGAAATATCCCCGGCGGGGCGTCGATCCGGTGACCGTTCTGCGCATATGATGCCCCCCCCCCTGGGCGGGGAGGGAGGGGGTAGTAGCTTATGCCGTGCCCGGGGCCCCCAACCTCTCTCGAACTCCCTCCCCATCATACGGACCCTATAAAACTGGCCAATATCGAGGCTCGCACGTCCGGCGTGCGGTCGCAGCTGCAGGGGGTGACAACCCCCTCCTCCTGCCTCTCATCTATTCTCTCATTCCGCACTGCGATCACGAGTATTGGCTCCGGGGGGNAGGACATATGCAAGCTCTCTAGTATCATACATAGTTGTAAAAGTTACACGACATGAAACGTATTGCATAAAAGCCTGTCTGCGTAATGTACGGAACTCGCCCGAAATATTTCAAGATGTGATTCCTTACGAAAATTATAGTAGACGCGCACAGTTTGATTTAGCCTATAGCGTAGCTCAGTTTCTAAAAGCGATATTTACAGTTGAAAAATCCATTTTATAAATTGCAATTTTTGCAAAATATCTAAGATGTCGGGAAATTTCAGTCCTATGGATAGTGTTTCGTTTTTTCAAGATCTTCACCTCATGAACAGTCGGTTGTAAATATCTCCCACCTTCATGACAATGATACCAGTGGCCGTTCTCTTATTGCGTTCAACGTTTTTGTCTTCAGGTTTTATGGCATTTTGATGCCGTCTCATTGAACTCTATGTCTTAATTAATTAACAAAAACTTCTGTCTCGTTGCAACTGCTTGGGACACGCAGTTTTCCCTTAAAAAAAAAAACAAAATCAATATCTGACAGNGGGGGGGCGAGGGCGATGTAATTGACAAAAATGTGTTCCCTAGTTCTCTATACCATGCAACTCTATCCTAATTTTAATTTTAGGCCGTTTCCCATATTTTGGGAAATTAAAATTTATAAACTCGATTTTCAAGGATGGATACGTTAGTTAGGGAATGAGCTAGGCTGTAAGTTGCACTGCATATTTTTACTCTATTTTCCGTAAAGAATTACCTCCTGAAAAAATATCGGCAATATACGTAGGCCTACAACCTGCAAAATTATTATGTAAGCTATTTCAGTTCTGCAATTTAAATCCAAAATGATAACAGGGCACGTATAACGTACAGACTTGATTTATAAATTTCATATGAACAGATTTTCGTTGAGGACTCAAACCTGGAAAATTACACCAGTAATATGAAAATTCCCCCCCCCCTTTCCAAAATCGCTTCGCTGGACGTCTAATTCGCTTGTGTTTTACCATATTTAAGCCGAATTCTTACGAACGTTGCCAAAAATTCTCGTACAAGCAAATTTATGAAAGTGATCGTTCATTGATTTTTATTAACGGCTATCAATTGTAGCAAAGTTCGCGCATAAACATTCATATTCCGCATGAAACCTTTTTTGTCCCTAAGAAATAAGTATACAAAGTTTGAATAATGCAGGAAATCAAGTATTTGGNATTCCGCATGAAACCTTTTTTGTCCCTAAGAAATAAGTATACAAAGTTTGAATAATGCAGGAAATCAAGTATTTGGTATTTGCCTCAGAGCAGCTCTGAATAAGTGTGTATGCTCAGTGTTAAAATATATATATATTTTTTCGCCTACAAACNTATTTGCCTCAGAGCAGCTCTGAATAAGTGTGTATGCTCAGTGTTAAAATATATATATATTTTTTCGCCTACAAACAAACGTGGAACCGAGTTTCTCTTCAAAAGGATTGTGAGAAAACGTTAACTTCAAATTGAAATGTACTTAAAAATAAATAATGTTGGAAGGGAACAGTTGCTGTATATTGCCGAGTTAGTGGCTTGGCGAGAAACCCACGCGGGCAAGAGCAGTAACACGTCAGTGTCGTTTTGATGTACAAACAGTGCTGTGATCTGGAGTTTTGTTAACTTTTTAAAAAAGTTATGGACACTAACTACAGTATATTTTACGTTTATACTATATTATAAACCTTAGTTTTAAAATTTTTGTTTACTACAAATTTTTCACTGCAAAATATTTTCCGAAAAGAGCATTGACTTATTTCAGAATCGTATGTTATTGACTTTAAATTATTACTATATAAAAGTATATAACAAATCATATTTGTATATTGGACATAAATTAAAGTATTCCGTAGTGAACGGAATTAATTTTTTANAAAAGTATATAACAAATCATATTTGTATATTGGACATAAATTAAAGTATTCCGTAGTGAACGGAATTAATTTTTTTAAGTAAATATTCGCAGTATTTTAACTTTTTTTTTTCATCAAACATTAGAAAAATCACCTTATGTGAAACGTGTTTAGTTGTTCCTTAAACATGTAATGTTCCACAAGTGTTTTATACCTGTGCTAACCTAAAAGTACCTCATTTTTGGTTAAATTGATCTTTTACTTATATGTTATTTTTTAATTAAAAAAAGTATTTATAATTNTAAAAGTACCTCATTTTTGGTTAAATTGATCTTTTACTTATATGTTATTTTTTAATTAAAAAAAGTATTTATAATTAATATGAATAAAATCAGGGATACAATAGGTTTGTTTGTAATGCCTAGTAATAAATAATTATGATGCAAAATATTAATAAACTGAGTGCGCACAAATGCGATGCGTTGTCCCTTCCGTGTAATTTTCTAGACGTTATGCTCAGGAATAGTCTGTAAGTAAAACTTTAGAAGCGCTTCAGGAAAGTTGGAAGTGACAAAGAATGGACTATATAACGAGCGAAATGAATTATTTTTCCTTAGCTAGTAGCACAAGTTTTGTTATCGACACTCCCATCATCTCAAGGCACGGAGCACGGGATTGACTTGCCTTCACTGTGGGGAGTGGCTGTCCTGCTCGTTTTTTACGGCCTTCCACACGTGGTCGAGGGGACTGGGGGAGGGGGGGGGTGCGCATCTCATGGCCCATTACGGCGAGTGTTGGANCGCATCGCATGGCCCATTACGACGAGTGTTGGAGAATTCCGTAGGTGTGCGGCCCAGCCGCCACCCGAAATGTATTTCCAATAATGCGCCTTCCCTCCCCCCTTCCGTCCCCCCCTTCCAGAGTCGCCCGTCTTCAAGGTCATCTCTCCTGCGTCGCTGCCGGACGCCGCGTCGGCGCTCGGCGAGTCTCGCCGGCGGATTTGCGTGTCCGTGTTTGCCACTCGTCCGGAAAATCCTAGGGAAAACACGGAAACGTCGGGGAAAATTTGTAACCTGCACGGGAAATCAAAGACATGTTGAGCAATTTTTAACAAGGCTTTTTTAGTTACGGGGAATTTTGATTTTCTGTTGTGTCGTTATTCATGTACATATGATAACAGAACGTGCATCCGATGTAAGATAAATTTGACAGTATTTGAGATTTCTTAGTACCTTTACGTGGTTACTTTAGTAGCAATGCTAGCTTCCGTATTGCCACGTATTCGACTTGTGGAGTGTTGCAGCCAGATAGCATGATGGTCTTGCCATTTAGTTACATTTTAATCAAAATGGAAATGTTATTAGCTTGAATTTAATTTCTACTATTTAAAAAAATGCTCTTTTAGGCCATTTTCAATATAAAAAAAACTACATTACATATTAGCGACGGAAATAGAAAACGGAAAATATCTCTGTGAAGTGAAAAGAATTCTTAAATGCAAGCCTTCAGCTATAAAACGTAAGTACTGAACAAATAACAGTTGTACGACTGAGATTCTGCACAGTGTTTGACGGCAGCTTGCTAGCAATGTCGCACACTCTGCAAGAAGTGCCCGCGCTGCCGATATGCAAGGCAAACTGGCACACACAAATGCCATGCAAAACGAGCAGACAAATTTATTTGTGTAACACTCCAACAAACATGTGATTTCTCGACGCCTATGCACGCCAAAGCGACAAGGCTGTACCGATGACGGCCTGCGTCCAACCTCTGGCATAACTCGACGTTGTTCATTTGTTGATGCTTAATGCGCTGTTCAATAGCATAAGGCCAATAACAGGGCACCGTATAATTTTTGGGTAGGTAATAGATAATTAGGTTTAGGCAGGAGAATTTGTAGCACCAGTATATGCCTCAAATGGACATGTAAATACCACTTGACAAAATCCACCTCTCTATCGCTCTCGCACACTCTCCTTCTCTCCGGGTTCTAAACGCCGCCTTCCGAAATGCGAGTCAGACACGCTGGAGCACGACCAAATATGCTCCAAACATGCTTGGTCGGTTTTTTTTTATTTCAACATCCACTGTATTCACGGACGTCCCATCATATCTTAGTTTTTTTTTGTAGACAACGGTGCGATCTTCCTTGAAGAGAATCAGTTTCTGCAACATTATTTTTTTTGGCAGCCATGAATCAAAAACAAAAAGTTGTTTCCGAGCGGTTATTTTCCGCAAGCACGATCCCGCCAANATTTCAACATCCACTGTATTCACGGACGTCCCATCATATCTTAGTTTTTTTTTGTAGACAACGGTGCGATCTTCCTTGAAGAGAATCAGTTTCTGCAACATAATTTTTTTTGGCAGCCATGAATCAAAAACAAAAAGTTGTTTCCGAGCGGTTATTTTCCGCAAGCACGATCCCGCCAAAAATAATACAAGTGCATTGATTAATATATTATGTTCAGTAGAGACGACAACACCAACAATGCCAGCTACGCTGCACTACAAAAAGCAAGGCGCAGACCGTGTTATTGTTTCATCGTCTAGTTTCTTTATACACACAGCAGCTGGCATTTTATTCCTGCTTCTGTTGTTGATTGATATATATATATATCTATATATATATATGGTCACACGGTCAATGCAGAAGCGTCGCAGCTTTAGTGGCATTTCTTGAAAACAAATGTAGAAGTTTTTCTATCTCATAACACTTCACCAAGTCTTGGTTTGCACATAAAAACCAGAGAATTTCTTGTACAATGCCAGGGGTAAGTTCGGCATCTTGCACGGGTTTTGCTCTCATCTTGCGTCGAGTACACTGATAGAAAGGTTTGTTCCACTCAATAAGATACTTGTTTATATGCGGCCAAACGTATATTAAGTGTTACCCCAACAAAATATTCTGTTGAGTAAACAAAAATTGAAAAGCAACAAAATTAATTTTTTTTTAATCTAACAAAATACATGCTCGAATGAACAAAGTTTGTATGCTGGACTAAATAAATAAATAAATAAATAAATATATATATATATATATATATATATATATATACTGTCAACAAAATGTTTAGTTTGATAAAATTTATAAATTCGAATCTTGGTCGGGCTTTATGTTTTTTTTTTTTAAATTAACAGAAACTGTTTAATGTACATAGAGCCAAACAGATATTTAGTTGCACCAACCAAATTTCACAGTTTGGTGAAGCGAATTAAGAATTACAAAATTATTTGGTTTCAACAACAAAGTATTGTATTGCCCCTATACAAACAATAAATTTGGTTGCATGAAACAAACCTTATCTGATTTAACAAAACCTTTTTCCTGAGTGTGAACAGTGCTTTAGTACCACTCACACTAATGTAATTTTTATGTGCAGCATTACCTGCAATATTGCTTTCTTAATTAGGGTAGGACGGGGGCTATTTCGCTCATTTTCAGTTTATCAGCTTTAAAATATATAAAATATAAAAATTATCAACAAATAAACATAGCAAAAGGAAAAAAAAATTTCATAAACTATACAAAACAATGGTAATACATAATGAAATACAACTTCATATTTCGACTACAAGCTACTAAAGTAAACATGATAAAAATTTACTAATGCCAATTTTGCGGTGTAATTCCGCTCGCTTGCTGCGCTATTCCGCTCATATCCTCCCCCCCCCCTTCCCTCAAAATCTACGTACATTTTCCACAAATTGTTTTTTTCTTGTAACGCCTACACACACGTCATGATACCACACTTGACACTTCTGGCATGCAATCCAGTCACCTTTTCTTGCCAATTTTTGCTCTAAAAACTTCAGACCGCAGAAACCATATGGTGTATTTTCGTCTTCGTGTATTCTGCGTTGAATCTTGCGTGTTGCTGCAATTTTGGGGTGTTTAGCACCTGTTTCACATTCCTATTCTGGATTCATCTTTCGTCTTCCTTTTGTTTTGGCCTGTATGTGATTTTTTTCTCAAGTCAAATGTTTGGCAGCCAATTTTCGGGGATGTTTTCATTAAGGCCTAGCTTCTTTTAATGGCGTTCTCACGATCTCAGAAAATAAAGAAATTTTTTGCTCCCTTAGGCTTATGTGATGCTGTTAACATATTTTCAGAAGATGGTCCATAAGTTGGGGTTTGAGTCACGGATGTTTGCGATTTAACGCATTTTCGGGAAACTTTAGTCGCTGCTATTTTTGAGGAAGCTGGATGGTCGTCTGTAACTGAAGTGACTAGAAAATGAAGAGAAGGTGAGAATTTCTCATCAGGAATGGAACATGGATTAAACGGGAAAATGCCTGTACGTTCAAACCCCTTGACTGCATTGCCACATGTCAGTCCTTTTTTTTCCAAGCAGCAAAGAAAGTTTTCCAAAGTGAAATTTCTTGAGAGATATGTTAGGATGACTATGGATTAAACTCGTTGCCTCTTGATGATAAAAAGTCTTGAGTTGTTTGAATACTGTCCTATCTAGATGCTGAAGAGCATGCGCAGTGTGCGGTGGGAGACACAGCATTTCAATGTTACTTTGACTACAAAAATCCAAGCATTTCAGTCCACAGTGTGAGGCGTGACCGTCTGGGTTAAGAAGACACTCTCCCGATGGGCGGTGGGCTTGAAAGTGTTGTAACCACTTAATAAAAACGTCTTCGTTGACATAACCTGAATAAGTAATAGTTACTTCTGAACCAGGAAACAAGTCCTGCTTGAAGATATCTTTAAATTGAACTCCCTTTAAATATTATGAAAGGCGGGATGAACAAAGCACTAGCACTGCAATAGGCAACAACTGTCACATTTTCACCTCTCTCTGAATTTGTTAGCTTTCCCTCTTCCCTAGTTCCCCTGTGTGATGCAATTTTGGAAGGCACGTTATTCAAAGGAAATCCACTTTCGCCCCATATTAAAAATATTTTCAGGTTTGCTTGTAATCTGCATCTCGTCACACAATTTATGAAATAAATCGCAAAAGTCTTGAACAGCTTTCTTGTTCATACGTGCAGCCCACGGTAACGATAGTCCCTCAGGTTTTCTCTTCATGAAACCACTGAGCCAGTTTTTACCTGCCTGTTGTCTCTCTTGGCTCCATGGATGCTGAATCGCATTTATTTCGGCGTGCACGAATGCAGCTGAACGCACTTGACGAGGTGCGAGGCCGAATCCTCTTCTGCTGAGGGATTTCCATCTTTCAGCAAAATCATTTTCATCTTCTGCGCTAAAGTGTGGGATCGCCAGGTGAATAGATCCTTGAAAAGTTTATTTCATTACCTGCATCTACCTACCTGAAACCAACACAATTATCAAAGTCACATATGATCAAAAGTGATGAACGCGTTTGTTTTATATCTTAATTTTCAAAAGACAAGCACTTTTATATGAGTAAAAAACTTTTACCAATTTGAATTTAATCAAACTGCATTACAAATTGGTTAGTGGAAGTATACAAACATCTCAAAGCACTTGTTTACTAAACAGTGCTCAAGCCTCAAATCCTATCCACGTCGTTTATGATAGTCGTGTAGGCAGAAAAGCAGTTCAATGTTGGAACACGGAGGTTGGCTCTGCACAGCCAGCGAGATCGCTCTACCATATTGACTCTACGTAGAATACCAGCTATCGAGGTGACCACTGCTACAATATGTTCCGCAACCACTCTGTAAGACTTGAGTCACCACTGGAATTACGGAATTACGTATCAGTTGATGAAGGATGTGAATTCATCAAGTACTTTCAAGTTACTTATTTGCCCCGGGTAGAACTGATCACTTTAAAAGTCATTTAAGTTTTTCCACTTCGTTAAAATTTTTTAGAACTTTGGACCGAGTAAGTTATTGTGAAAAGATAACACACGAATACAGTCTAAAATCTGAAATAGTGAAAATGAAGCCACATCAGTGAAAACATATGGCAATGGCTCTATTGGTAATCAGTGCTAGATAATTGATAAATATGATAATTGAATTACACTTACATACTGTATACGACATTCAGTGAGAATCACTGAATGTCGAGAATGCCAATACATTAGTTACTTGTTCCCAGTTCATTTGCTTGTTTCGCCAGGCGGTAGTAGCTTATATGATGACTCACTGAATGTTATTTCACTCACTGATATCACTGATTCGAGCTTAGAGTGTGCGTATACTGTGACAGAGCATTAAAAAAGATCACTCATGATATAATAAAATAACTCAGTTTAATGACGTTACTTATAACACCACGCAGTCTGACGAAACACTCCAAAATACGTTATTATATGCACATATGCGGTTTTAAATCCATGTTAGTATGAAATTTTCCTGCTGATGGAAGAAGGATCACATGGTATGTGGTGGAAAATTATTGATTTTTGTCGTTTGGTTGAATACTTCTAAAACATATGATTTTTTGCTAGTAATTATTGTTTGGCCACATGTAAAAGTTTACGTTGCGATGTATCTGACGACTTGTATTCATGTTAACTGTTATTTGACACTTGTAAGTTTTTAGAAACGAATGTTTTACTATTACGCCAATATTTTCTCTAATTTGCATGAAAAGCAAAGGGGGTCGATTTGACATGAAGGTAAACATTACATTATAATAAAACGTTAATATACTGGGAGTTTTTAAAATAATTAGTTGCCAATATTACTGAAAATAATGAGAGTCAGTGTTTGTTAAAATATATCGTAAATCGGGGTTTACTCTGCATCTGCTCGAGAAACAGTGAATCACTCAAAATGTTTGTGTTAGTGTAATTTTGTGATGTAATACACAGGTAGTAACATTCAAGATTTAAAATACACAGCTATCGTTGTTACTTTTTTGGCACCAAACACAAATTTTGTGGTGTTCGAAGTAATCCCAGAATGTGCAAAGTAACCCTACGCAACTATGGGAGGTTCTTTTTTCAAACGTACTATGACTACCCGCTTTCAGTCGTTTTCTTGCTCTTGGTTTATCTGTGGACGAGGTCTCTACGGTATTAGGTTCGGTACAGAAGGTTCCGGACTCGAACCCTGAATAAACCACTGCGCCGACGTCCTCAAGTGCCCTAGTCTACAATGTGTAAATATGTGCATAGATGAATGTTTGACCAACATGGCGTCTGTTATCGCTGAACACCATGGATATACTATACATCGCCGGGGAGGGTGCGCCTAGTATTACGACTATACAATCTAAAACATATTTCACGATTTTATTTACTGTAATATTTTCCAGTTAAGTGTATTAAAACCTACCTGCATACGACCTGTATACATTTGTATTTATAGTATTGAGTCTAAACATTCCAATTGTTTGTCGCTACCCATGCCCGGTAATTTATTGTACAGTAAATACTTGTTAGCCCAAGTCAGCTGTGGTACGAAGCCGTCGGGCTGGGAAACAAATACTGTAGTACAAGCTTAAGTTTTGACTTTGTTACTTTGCTAGATTCTTTCTCCTTCGAGCCTTGTTCTCATTTCGGGTTGTGACTCATCTATGTCCGTGATCTTTTCCCCTGCAGTGTAACGGCCCTCCTTGCCATCCAGAGTGTTGCACCCAGTTGGGTAGCAGCTGTTGTACTGTACTGTACCAGAGGGTGGGACACGTCAACACGGATGTGTGTGCTCTTAGATGTTAGTTCAGGTAATTTCCCCCCAAAAAAATTGACCATTGGTGAATGAAGTGGAATTGAGAGCTTTGGGTGGCTCTTGAAATCGAGGTCTTGAGTGCCGATGAGGGTGACGTGAGGTGAGTCCGGAGCAGCGCCGGAATGCAAGGGTGGGGTAAACGGGAGATCCCCGAGAAAACCAGCCGACCAGCAGCATCGTCCGGCATGATTCCCACGTGCGAAAACCCGGGGGATTGAACCAGGTTCGCATTGGTGGGAGGCAAGTGGTCTGACCACTACACCGCAGCAGGCCCCCCTTGGTGAATGAACTCCGTGTAGTATTACAAGTGTGGTCTTGTGCAAATGTTTTTATTCGCCAGTGGAGACGNTGCCTGTAATCTGCATCTCGTCACACAATTTATGAAATAAATCGCAAAAGTCTTGAACAGCTTTCTTGTTCATACCTGCAGCCCACGGTAACGATAGTCCCTCAGGTTTTCTCTTCATGAAACCACTGAGCCAGTTTTTACCTGCCTGTTGTCTCTCTTGGCTCCATGGATGCTGAATCGCATTTATTTCGGCGTACACGAATGCAGCTGAACGCACTTGACGAGGTGCGAGGCCGAATCCTCTTCTGCTGAGGGATTTCAATCTTTCAGCAAAATCATTTTCATCTTCTGCGCTAAAGTGTGGGATCGCCAGGTGAATAGATCATTGAAAAGTTTATTTCATTACCTGCATCTACCTACCTGAAACCAACACAATTATCAAAGTCACACATGATCAAAAGTGATGAACGCGTTTGTTTTATATCTTAATTTTCAAAAGACAAGCACTTTTATATGAGTAAAAAACTTTTACCAATTTGAATTTAATCAAACTGCATTATAAATTGGTTAGTGGAAGTATACAAACATCTCAAAGCACTTGTGTACTAAACAGTGCTCAAGCCTCAAATCCTATCCACGTCGTTTATGATAGTCGTGTAGGCAGAAAAGCAGTTCAATGTTGGAACACGGAGGTTGGCTCTGCACAGCCAGCGAGATCGCTCTACCATATTGACTCTACGTAGAATACCAGCTATCAAGGTGATCACTGCTACAATATGTTCCGCAACCACTCTGTAAGACTTGAGTCACCACTGGAATTACGTATCAGTTGATGAAGGATGTGAATTCATCAAGTACTTTCCAGTTACTTGTTTGCCCCGGGTACAACTGATCACTTTAAAAGACATTTCAGTTTTTCCACTTCGTTAACATTTTTAGAACTTTGGACCGAGTAAGTTATTGTGAAACGATAACACACGAGTACACTAAATCTGAAATAGTGAAAATGAAGCCACATCAGTGAAAACATGTGGGAATGGCTCCATTGGTAATCAGTGCTAGATAATTGATAAATATGATAGTTGAATTACACTTATATACTGTATACGACATTCAGTGATTCTCACGGAATGTCGAGAATGCCAATACATTAGTTACTTGTTCCCAGTTCATTTCCTTGTTTCGCCAGGCAGTAGTAGCTTATCTGATTACTCACTGAATGTTATTTCACTCACTGATATCACTGATTCGAGCTTAGAGTGTGCGTATACTGTGACAGAGCATTAAAAAAGATCACTCATGATATAATAAAATAACTCAGTTTAATGACGTTACTTGTAACACCACGCAGTCTGACTAAACACTCCAAAATACGTTATTATATGCACATGTGCAGTTTTAAATCCATGTTAGTATGAAATTTTCCTGCTGATGGAAGAAGGATCACGTGGTATGTGGTGGAAAATTATTGATTTTTATCGTTTGGTTGAATACTTCTAAAACTCATGATTTTTTTGCTAGTAATTATTCTTTGGCCACATGTAAAAGTTTACGTTGCGATGTATCTGACGACTTGTATTCATGTTAACTGTTATTTGACACTTGTAAGTTTTTAGAAACGAATGTTTTACTATTACGCCAATATTTTCTCTAATTTGCATGAAAAGCAAAGGGGGTCGATTTGACATGAAGGTAAACATTACATTATAATAAAACGTTAATATACTGGGAGTTTTTAAAATAATTAGTTGCCAATATTACTGAAAATAATGAGAGTCAGTGTTTGTTAAAATATATCGTAAATCGGGGTTTACTCTGCATCTGCTCGAGAAACAGTGAATCACTCAAAATGTTTGTGTTAGTGTAATTTTGTGATGTAATACACAGGTAGTAACATTCAAGATTTAAAATACACAGCTATCGTTGTTACTTTTTTGGCACCAAACACAAATTTTGTGGTGTTCGAAGTTATCCCAGAATGTGCAAAGTAACCCTACGCAACTATGGGAGGTTCTTTTTTCAAACGTATTTTTAAAAAAATGTTCAAATTGGCTTTAGCTTACTACTATGACTACCCGCTTTCAGTCGTTTTCTTGCTCTTGGTTTATCTGTGGATGAGGTCTCTACGGTATTAGGTTCGGTACAGAAGGTTCCGGACTCGAACCCTGAATAAACCACTGCGCCGACGTCCTCAAGTGCCCTAGTCTACAATGTGTAAATATGTGCATAGATGAATGTTTGACCAGCATGGCGTCTGTTACCGCTGAACACCATAGATATAGTATACATCGCCGGGGAGGGTGCACCTAGTATTACGACTATACAATCTAAAACATATTTCACGATTTTATTCACTGTAATATTTTCCGGTAAATTGTATTAATACCTGCATACGACCTGTATATATTTGTATTTCTAGTATTGAGTCTAAACATTCCAATTGTTTGTCGCTACCCATGCTCGGTAATTTATTGTACAGTAAATACTTGTTAGCCCAAGTCAGCTGTGGTCCCCGCAAGCCGTCGGGCTGGGAAACTAATACTGTAGTACAAGTTAAGTTTTGACTTTGTTACTTTGCTCGATTCTTTCTCCTTCGAGTCTTTTTCCCATTTCGGGTAGTGACTCATCTCTGTCCCTGATATTTTCCCCTGCAGTGTAACGGCCCTCCAGAGTCTTGCACCCTGTTGGGTAGCACCTTTTGTACTGTACTGACACTTATGTTCAAGAGGGTGGGACACGTCAACACGGATGTGTGTGCTCTTAGATGTTAGTTCAGGTAATTTCCCCCCAAAAAATTGACCATTGGTGAATGAAGTGGAATGGAGAGTTTTGGGCGGCTCTTGACATCGAGGTCTTGAGTGCCGACGAGGGTTAGGTGAGGTGAGTCCGGAGCAACGCCGGAATGCAAGGGTGGGGTAAACGGGAGATCCCCGAGAAAACCCGCTGACCAGCAGCATCGTCCGGCATGATTCCCACGTGCGAAAGTCCGGGGGATTGAACCCGGTTCACATTGGTGGTAGGCAAGTGCTCTGACCACTACACCACAGCAGGCCCCCTTGGTGAATGAACTCCGTGTAGTATTACAAGTGTGGTCTTGTGCAAATGTTTTTATTCGCCAGTGGAGACGCTGGTGCTGTGTGTGTGTGTGTGGTGAGCGCTGAAGGGAGGGTGTTTGTGTGTGTCCAGAGGTGCATGGAGCCGAAGGTGATCAAGGAAGAGGTTCCTGACCGCGAGGGAGGTCCGAGCTGCGGCAAGGAGCGGGCGACTAGGCAGCCCACGCCCACCCCCACAAGCGAGAGCGGAGGCCCACGTGGCCGGCACAAAGGTCAGTGTCATCGTGCCTGTCACATGCATGTCTCAGGACCCCGCCCACGTGTTTACCTCTGCGGGTCCCGACGTCGATCTTACAGTGTGTCATCCACCACCTTGACGTTGCAGGAAGGACGCAATTCGAGGGCTTTCGAGCTGCTCTCAAATTTTGTTGATATGTTTGATGATATATGTTTTTGTAACATGATAGCAACAATATTTCGACAAAAATACTCATTAGTAATTATTATAAAAAATATATTTAAAAAAAGTTTAATTGAAATTTTGCTGGAAACAAATTTCAACACACATTTGATTATGGCAGAAGTGTTTCTTCATGTCTGAGGAATGTCTTCAAGCATTTTGTTTGAAATCCAACGTTTGGCTCGTTTTAGATTAGAGTTCAACTTATTTATATTTGAAACTTGAATTTTATTATAAAACTCTAAAGCTTTTTCCGGCTAAATAAATGTGTTGATTAATACTATTCTGAAATTTATTTAGTACAAGGTGTAAACTTAAAATTTCTGTAATTCTTTTTTTCCTTTTTAAACATTAATGTTCCTCCCTTTTTACCCACTTTTATCACCATATTTATTCGATATGTAAAAAATTTAAAAATCCTACTAGTAAAGAATATATTTTTCTCGGGCAAATGAGTGCTTGTGAAGTATCTGCTTACTGCCTTATTCCAGTTTATCGTGTATCCTTCCGCAACATGTAGACAACTAACATTGCCGTGGACCTTATTACAAGTATTCCTGCGCTGGCCAAGTGACACCGTGGCATTGTTACAAATGTATGTTATAATTACACCAGTTCGTACTTCTATGTGTTTAATAAGAACGATAACTGATTTAAATTTACAGGAATTTGAATAATACTATTGTAATGAGACGTCATGGTATCGTACTATATTCGCTCATTCGCTGTCAACATTAATGTACATCTACGCTAGTCAATACGTTTACTGTATGCACATATCGGCAGGCACAGTGTCAAAACTTTATTTTAAAAATGTTGAGGTATATATCTTTTCACGATATCTTCACACTTTTTGAGTTGAACCTTTGAAAAATCACCCCATGAATGACGTGTTTGGTTGTTTCCTTAATATGCCCTGTATCACAATATTTATATACTTATCTTAACAAAAAAGTATCGTACTTTTAGTTAAATTAAATTTTTACTCAGATTTTATATTATAACATTTTTGTATAATTAGTATGACTAAAAAAAAAAAAAATAGGTGTGTTGGTAATGCCTGGGAAAAAATAATTCTCATACAAAATATTATTAAACTGCGTGTGCGCAGATGCGGTGTGTTGTCCCGTTTGTGTCTTTTTGTTTAAATAAGGCGGAGGAATAACCTGAAAGTAGAACTTTAGCAGGGCTTCAGATAAGTTGGAAGTAACCGTGAGTGGACTATAAAGTCATATCGTTTATACATAACGATATTACAATGTCGGATAGTAGTATAGAGAAGCCTGTTCTAATTCACACTTTTTATAGCACTTTTCCAGTACTTCACGGGAGCGGCGTACACTAAACTTGAGACCGTAAAATGGGTCAGTGGGATATTGTTCGTTAATATTTCACTACAAACTGGCAAATCAGTCCAGTGTACTGGCAACCAATGACTTTGAATAATGGAACTAAGCGGAAAACAACGTTGAATCAGTATATTCCAGCGACTCACATTATCAGTAAGCTACCACTGTATGCAGTGGAGTCCTTATCGCTGGTTTTACTGAAGTCGCGCTATTTAGACTATTTCAGATTTGCAGTTCATCGTACTGATATACAGTAGCATGTGTTGAAATATACGTAACCTTTTCATACCCAGCAGTTGAATGTATGGTTTCAGGTGTGGCAAATATGAAATGTTTTGTTTCTTCCTGTACTCAAGCCGATATAGTACTTCTTTTCTTAGCACAGCCAATGAGCTTTAGGCTTTGTGTTCGGCGATTACTATACGAATCAGTCTTAACCTAGAGAAGCAGCGCGGTTTATGAACCAGGGAAGATTACTGGACATTGAACCGCCTCGCAGTGTGAATTACTGGCCAAATATTACCTTCATGTGCGATATGTACACGAATGTGTCATGGAGTAGGTAAGAATACGGCTGTCCCTTTGATGTGGCCATCGGCGTATCCATTCTCTGATTGGCTGGTCTGGGAACTGGCCGTGTGTCTCATTATTGGCAACTGCGTCCTGTGTGTGGAAGGTTCCCTATTACGATGGGATTCCGGCTGGTACTCCGTAAAAAAACTTACGCACTTTTACAAAAAAGTTTTTTTTTTAAATCTGGATAACTAGATCATCTGTAACACTACACGTAATTAAGAACAAATTTTGCAGCACGTCACCACGGGATATATAAATACATTTTTAAATATTATCAAGCAAATACTGTAAACTTGGAGATAATGATAACGATGGAGGTACATAAATAAACAGTTTTGTATTTTTCATCAAACAATGGGTTGTAAAGATACCATATTACACTTGTAGGTCACAAGAAAATTTTTTGCAAGAATTATTTGTAAACCGTACAAACATGTTTTCCTGTATAAGCAGGTTGACAGGAGCTGATTGGCGAAAGGCGTTCACCGACGTATTGCTCGCAGTTGTCGCTATTTTGCTGGTGCATACGGCTGAATCTCGTGGTGTGATGGCTGTCGCGTACGTCTTCTATCTTCCTGTGGGCGGTCCAGAGTGGGATGCTGGGCGGGCAACCGGCCTGTAATGTTTGTAAGGCTTATGCCTGGTGAGGTGTCAAAGTGTCCTCAACCACAACCGGAGTGTACCCAAAGGTGGGCTGTGCCCCCTGGTGCACTTACGGGTGGAAGGGACTGCCACTGTTCGCCTGGCGCTCGCCATTGGTGGAGCGGTCGGGCGTTGAAAGCCCACTAGTGCCATGGAAAATAAGTGTGAGCACGGGCTGTTCGGTTCGGCCCCACCAGAGATTCTCTCTGTTGAGGAGGATGAAGTGAAGAATAAGATAAGATGAGAAATAGGAACATAGGAGGAAGGAAATAGAAATATACAAATAATGGAAAGAAATAGGAATATGGAGAAGGATAGAAGAAGTTGTTAAAGAAGAGGATGAAGAGAAGAAGAAAAAGAGAAAAGAAGAATAAGAAGTAATATGGTCAAAATGATAAAAGAAGAAAGCATAATAAAAAGAAGATAAAGAAATTAAGAATGAGAAGAAGTAAATATGATTAATAGATTAACTGATTAAAAGAAGGAGATGAGAAGATATGGTAATTAAAGAAAAAGTATTTATAACAAAAAGAAGATGGTGAAGAAGAACAATAATCAAAAACCTCGGATGGCCTTTGGCTAAGAGAGGTGAGGAGGAAACTAATTGTAATTGGTGTACCGATCACTTGAGGTTGTATTCGTGCTGGCAGTGGTCAACTCCGCGTGCTGGAGGAGGTCTGGAGAGATTACCCCTCTCAAAGAAAGACCACGCGGTGAGCGGCAACCAGCTGTGGTCGTGTCCTGGAGAGACACTTTGGGGATAGAACCCTGGTCAGACCACACGCTTGGTATCTAAGTACGAGGGCCAGAACCTTGTGATAGGGTGCTCTTTGCTGTACTTGTGAATCGGGTTGGAGCTTTGGATCTGGTCAACTCAGGTGCTGAGTTGGGACACCTGCGATGAGAGGGCGTCATCTCTCCCCCCCCCTCCCCCGCCGATTGGGCAGTCGTAGTGACGGAATGGCCCTTGTGGCTAAGAGCGCTACGTAAAAATACCAAAGTACCAAGGCTGAGAAGCCTCAACTGCATGTTTACTTACCTACTNCTGAGAAGCCTCAACTGCATGTTTACTTACCTACTCTGCGACGAAGTGAAACCCCGCGCTTGATAACTTATGTAATGCGATTGTATTGGTACAGGAGTCGCCTGAGCACAATCACAGGCCATCTGCAATGTTGGCCACACTTCCCATCAGCAGGAATCTCAACTCACAACCAAAGCCTAAACCTGTGACTTATATGCGAAGTATTGACGCTTACCGTCTCTGTTTTACTCTAAATCAGTGAAATACTAATCACTCATTGTCAGTTAACAATGTTGAACTGAGAAAAAAAAAATGCTTGTAGGTAGGGGAATTCACTTTTATTAAAACGTAAATCTGCCAAACAAAATAATGAGTAAGCTAATGAATATTTATTTCCTTTGGAGCATTTTTAAAGTTAGTAATGTAAGTCTCCCCTCTAATAATGATGTAAGAAGTAATTGTGGTGGCCAATTCCGACACGTCTTTTTTCCATTTTGCAAAACTTGGGGATAGTTAGAAAATACATATGAGACAATACTTTACAAGCGAATGCCTTTGAAATCCTTTCAAGAATCAGTATTAGTTATTAGACAATTGATTTTGAATGAAGTTTGTCTATCAAAATTTTAACAGTTTGCTTAAAAGGCAAAAACATTTTAAAGAAGGAACGATTTGTAACAGTACATAGGAGAGACGTTTTGGAAATATATGCTTAGGACAACAGACACTTTGGAATAGTAAACGTTGGACAAAGAGACATTATGGAAGTAGAGGACCAAATAAACACAGAAGCCACATTAGCAAAGAAGTAGTTCTGCTTCTGAACTAAGGGATACATTCTTCAATCGCCATTTTGTATAAAGCCTTACGAGAAGAGACACTTTGGAACTGCAGGCAACTGTTATTCTTAATTCTAACACGAAAAAGGACGTTTTGGCAGCCAAATGATACAGGTTTATCGACAAAAGAACGCCAGGAATCCAATGTACCAAAAAAATGCATTTTGGAAAAAATGGAAAAGAGACGTTTTAGAATTAGCTGCCTCGATTTTAATGATTTATTTGGGTATAAGCAATGTCAAAATTTCGTTTCCTATTTTATGCCATTTCCCGTGACCTCAGTTTGTCAGGAGGAAGCGTTGTTGACGGCCACTCGCAAAGTATCGCTGTGAGATGGGCGAAATACGTTTCATGCACTGTGGCGATTTCGTAAAGGTAAATACTGTACATTACGCATTGTCCGGTGTGATGACTGAAATTATACACGTTCCAGAGAATCATCATTTTTATCGACTAGAAGTCAGCAGAGCACGACCCCCGGCCACGGTATTTGATGGGGTTGTGAGGGGGAAGAGGGTTTGGAACCACACAACAATTCCGCAAATCGCCCAGTGGAACCAGTCTGCCCTAGAATACGCTCCCACAAACTGTTCTCTGCGCGCGACATTTTTTCCCGCCAAGCCCGTGCATAATTATGCGCATTGAAAACTGATAATATTTTCCGTGGCTGTTTTGCATAACGGTGATATTTAAAATGTTAATTTCGTTAGTAATGATATAATAAAAAAAAAAAACAGAACGTGCTGTTTGGTGGTTTTGTTTTCAATTTATCAAGCTTTTGTGGCTCATTCGGCCTGCATCGGTAATGAACTGAAACAAAGCATCAAATAAAAAGAGCAAGCGTGCAGGAGAAAAAATGAAATATGTACGTACTATGAATAATTTATTCACGTATCCCGTTGACGTCAATCAGATATTTGAATACCGTTTCCATTTGAAATTGACATTTATTGTGCAGTTTATATATATTTTTTATTTGTTGCTTATTAATGCCTCCCCCTTTTTTTTTTGCCGGTAGCCTAATCTGTGAGGGGAAAAACAAAGCGTTCGCTTCCACATTGAACTAAACCTAAAAATTACTTCGAAAACGACATACAGACCATGTCTGACTCGGGTTTCTGACCTATAATTCTTACACCGTAAGCTTGCATTGCAACCAGCAGAGATCTATATACCCGCTTATCCTGAAATCCAGTTGCAAACTTTAGACTTGAGGTTATTCTTTATGAAATATAAGGCGAAAAAATTATACTATATATTACCTAATGCACTTTTTAAGTGAAAGAGAGATACTTCAAAATTGGGAGTTTAAAATTAGTTACGTATTTCGAAAATGTCAGATACTTATTTGAATGTAATAAAATTTAACTAGTACTTGTTTTATCTATAAATTATAATATTTCACTTATAAGCAATACAAATAAAGACAGAGAGAAAATAGGTGTTTTGGTAATGTCTAGTTAGAAATAGTTCTTATGCAAAATATTATAACGCTAAGTGCACACGAATGTGGTGCGTTGATCCTCTGGTGTAATTTTCTAAGCTTTGTTTGCTTGAGGTGGAGGAATGTCCTGGAAACCGAACTTTATGTGTTGCGTTCGACGTCTTTGGTGTGTAAATACATCTGACTTCTACCGATATATTTCGAAACATTCTCAATGGAAAAAAAAATATTTAATGAAAACCACCCAANAAATACATCTGACTTCTACCGATATATTTCGAAACATTCTCAATGGAAAAAAAAATATTTAATGAAAACCACCCAAAAATTTCATCAGTTTTCGAGTGCTGGTTTTCCACAGAATTCTCAGCTGTCTTAAAAAAAAAACTGTCGAGGGAAAATTGTTTTCGCACACCCACTGCGCTGGCGGTAGGCAGGTTAGATAGTGCGAAACACTCGCATTGCAAGACGTGCTTTGTNGTTTTCGCACACCCACTGCGCTGGCGGTAGGCAGGTTAGATAGTGCGAAACACTCGCATTGCAAGACGTGCTTTGTACCGGACAGCCTGCGGATTGCGAACTCAAAATAGCCGCTGTCACCGACAGTGTTGCCAGATGGCAGATAAAACAAAATTCGGAAGTTATAAAGAAGTAGGAAGGTTTCCCGTTAAATTCCGTATCTTAAAGATATTTAGAAAACGCATGTGCGCGGGCTTAANGTAGGAAGGTTTCCCGTTAAATTCCGTATCTTAAAGATATTTATAAAACGCATGTGCGCGGGCTTAAATCGTCCAGTGTCTGTGTTTATGGTCGAGGACATGTTGCACATTAATTATATTTATGGTCGGCGCTGTACATAACGAGGAATCCAATAGCCAGTGTTTTAAGTGCTTTCCTAGTGAGAAATATTATTATTATTTTTTAAGTTTCTGCTTCACTCATCTGTGAAGGGTTAATTATATGGCATCAACTAGCATGCATCACGTTGTTCACTGGTTCCAAAAAGTATTCTCGACTGAAGTACAGTTTCACCAAAAAAATTGAACTGTTGCAACTCTTGAGCTTGAAAATTAATGCGGTACTGAACGGATTACAACTGTGTCCATTATATAAAAACACCAGTTACTAACTTCCAAGAAACTACTCTCACGAGTAAATTCGTGATTCCTAATTTTTTGGGCGGTTTTACTTTTGTTTTAATTTTTATTAAATATTTTGACGTTTGCCAAGTTTCTTTCATCAATGGCGACATCACAGCGAAATAATTGTTGTGGCAAAATTCGACACTCATGACATCAGTCGGATCGGTCTGGAATTTTCAAAATACAGATTTTATTCATTTGTGTGTAAAACAAATATTATTTCAGTAGGCTTAAATTGTAAATAAGATCAAAGAGTGATTGCATGAAAAGCTAAATGGTTCCGGAGAAACATTCTTTTTTTCCTGCTATTGGTAAAAAAAAAATCTAAATATCGTCCAATTTTTCGTAAGATCTGGTGTTCCTGGTCGCCGAGGAGCCTAAAGGGGAACGCAAGGGGAACGAATAGGGGTGGAAAAGGTGTTAGAGGGTGAAAAAATTCCAACGTGACACCCCTGCCCTTCCTCCCAGTCGCGGCCGAGAGCAAACACACATTCCAGACGGAATCGAACCCGCGCCGCTCGTGTTATCGCTGCGGGCCAGGCAACCGGCAGATATACTGAGAGAGAGAGTGAGAGTCTCCTGCCACAGTTACGAGTGCGGTGGTATGAGGAGCTATTTTATTTAAAATATTCTGGCTCTCGAAATCACTGCAAGCGCAGAGGAAATCTGCGCGAATGTACGCCGCATACTAAATTAATTTTTTTTTACTCCCGTTTTCACCTTTCTTTCTCTCTCTCTCTTTCTGGAGAGAAGAGAGGCCACGAGAGGTAGGAAGGACTAGGTT
>NQII01001349.1:302250-328873 GCA_002778355.1 Clitarchus hookeri
ACACACACACACTCGCCGCCTGGAATGGTATCTGCGCGGCTTCACACGTCTGCCCCCCACGCCCACCCTCATTCACCCCAGCCAACTCCACCCTTCCCACCACCCCTAACTTGTCTCTTGTTATTATCCCTCAGACTTTCTCCTGGGCCGGCCTTATCTGCCCGCTGCAACCAGCCCGAGCGGAATGCAAGCGCGCGCGACAAGGGCGTAAGGGCGACCCTCTTCTTCGGCTGCGAGTTCAGATTCGTGCTCGTCAACTCCGCCGTACACCGTCTGAAGTGCCAAACACACCTCAGGTTGCAAACGTTGCAACACAAAAAAAACTTAAAATATTTTGCATATATTCATGTCGAGCTCACGATTCAGCTGTTTGGGAACACCAACGATACAGAAATAAAATAGTTTACAGAGAAAAATAATTACAAGAACCTTAAAAAGCATATATAATCACACAAGAAAACTTTTTATACTTTTAAAGAATATGTGACTATAAACAAATGCATTTTTATCCTGTGGTTTTGCTCAGAAGACAATTTTTTTATTTTGTTTGTTTTTTATTTTATGGTCAACTTGTTTTGTTCCAAAAACATTAAACTGTGATTTTGACATGTATTTATTTTAATTTTTTTTTATTGTCATAAAGTGTAAGGTTTGCAAGTTATAATAGGCATAAATTGACAAATATTTTTCTGTTATCGTAAAAGTTATGTTGGCAGCGGATTAGGAAAAATATTTTTAGTAACCCAGCGTCTTCATTAAAGGTAAAACTATTAAAGTGAGATTGGTTTCCCTGTATTTTATACGCGTCAGAGTAATAACTAAATTTATATTAACAACATTATTGTAGTAACAACGTCGTTCGCCGTGTCGCCCGATCTGCGCATGAATACTATCACAGATATGTTAGTCCTTACACGTGGCGGAAGCATGCATTGCAGGAAATAAGAGAAGCTAAGCACGTGTATCAGAAGTGCTGCGTTAACCGTGTGTGCTACTGGGGTGTACAGTAGTACTTTGTATCTCTCAACGCACAACGAGAGATTGCAATACATACACAATATTTAAGAAGAATTTGTTGTATCATATATATATATATTTTTTTCAGTTATTAATTGCAAA
Organism: Clitarchus hookeri; assembly: GCA_002778355.1. Taxonomy (NCBI): domain Eukaryota; kingdom Metazoa; phylum Arthropoda; class Insecta; order Phasmatodea; family Phasmatidae; genus Clitarchus; species Clitarchus hookeri. The sequence goes on from NQII01001349.1 coordinate 303,370, forward strand.
ATTGTCCGTAATTAAGAGTACATCTGTACGTTAGTTATTTGTAAAAATAAAGCTCATTACCCGGTTCTTCAAAGCCATTAAAAGGTATTCAATTAATATTTTTCATATGGTTGTACAGTATTAGTATAAGGTTATGCAATAAAATAATCAACTGTATTATTTTCCTAATAATGTGATGCACATTTTTTTTAACGTTCGTATTAAATTTTTTTTAAGCGTGTCTAGTTCATGTAATGCTCGTAGTCTTGAAAGTGACGTCATTACATCACCTACAATTTTCTATTAAATGTGTGACTGTAGATATCCTAAATCTGAATAAACCACAACATTTGGTGTAAATGTTCTGAGGTTACTCACTATCAATTTTACTAAGTTCTTTATTATTTGCCACCTTGTTAAAGTATTTTCTCTGCGCCTGAACTATCACGTCAGGTCATTTTTAAGTTAAACATCTCTATATGGTTAACATGGAATGCCTCCTAAAATTTAGTAGGTGTGACTGGAGACATCAAATTTTTTAACAGGTGCAGAAATATAAACGCTTATTTCACACCTTTTTATCACAGTAATTTAACAAATGTGAAATTTACTAATTCACCAGCAGAATATTTTATAAACCCCACATACATTGATTCCTATTAATTATGAAGGTTTCGCTAAAAAAAATATTGTTCAAGATAGTCTTTTGATTTTTCTAGCCAACGCCGTTCTTTATCTGCTAAATCGCTCTTTGGCTTGTTTTGTTGGATTTTGGGTTTCAAGAAACGTATTCTTGTATGCAGCATTATTATTCTTAACATCGTGTAAACTATACAGTATACGTAATTTTACTAAGGCACTAGTGTTTATTTAAATAAAATTATTTGCTGAAAATATTTTGAAGAATAAGTGTTACTTGATGTTTTTTTGTGTCTGGAAATTCAGGAATACGTGCGTGTATGAGTGTGGGGGGATACATACACACACACACACACCCACATAATCTTAAGCATTTCTGTCACTGTGTTGCACATAAGTTTATTTATTGTTTTTAGCGTTTTTAAAAACTGATATTCGTTTAGTTTCACTGATTCATATTTGGAGTGAAGGTTTCCGTACGTAAATTTGTCCAAGGTAGAACTAAAAATAGTTAGTTCTACAGTTACTGAAGCCACTCTAAGTGAACTTTCAAGCGACGACATGTTTATAGCCATATTAACTCGTTTAACATTTTAATGGTGAGAAGAGGAACTACTTCTCTCCTTTCTTTGCTAACTTAGTGCGTCTTTGTAAAAATATAAGCTGTCACGGGCATGTGTTTTTTTTAAGTAGATATATTTCGAAAGTGTTGCTAAATTTACTGGGAATTAACTATTCAGTAATTACAGCCATTTGTAATTTCGTTTAAAAGTGTTATTTTCGAAGGTTGGTATGAAAGATGGTCAGTTAATTCCTTTACTGCTCACGTACAAACCATAAGAGTTACGAGTTTTGACATTACGTACAAAGGTCTCCACTCCGCCAGGCAAACACATTCAACCAGCATTGTTTTTTTTTTTTTTGTATCTCCGGTGGTAATTTTTTCCTCCAAAGCATTTCATAGTTTAGGCAAACTTGAAACTTGTTTGGAATCTGAATATCTGAACTGTCCACTAGGAGCGTGGCTATAGCTACAAACCATATATATATATATATAATATTAGTTCGATGTTCGTTTGTCAGGAGCGCTGCAAAATTATTACTTTTTTACAATCCTTGCAGGAATGACGTGGTATCCAACCTGAACCTCTTGGACATCACAGGAAAAACTTCAAATCGATGGTACCAACACCTTTAACCATTCGGCTACGAAGATAGCTGGGAATAAATGCCTTGAATTTGTACATCTAAACCATTGGCCTTTCTAAAAAAAAAGTGTTGAGTTCAAATTTGCATACAACCTATATATCTCATAAGATATAGTCAATTCACGGTTTCTTCCAACTTTTGTGGAGCCCTGCTAAACCGCATTTTTGCGCACTCAGTGTAATAATAGTTTGCATAAGAACTATATTTTACTAGGTATTACCAGCAAAATCATTTACTCACTGTTTTTATTCGTATCAGTTATAAATGAAATATTATATTTTATAAATAAAATATAAGTGAAATTACAATTTAGCGAAAAATAACAAAAATAAGGTATTTTAATTTTAACAGAAGTGTAAAACGCTTGTGATGCATGACATATTTAGTAAACAATCAAGCACGACATAGACGGGGTGATTTTTCAAAGGTTTGATTCAGAACGCGTGCAGAATCTGTACAGTACCAAATAAAGTGTTAAAGACTAACCATCCACGAATAGAGGAAATACTGAGTGCAGTGGTACCACAGAGCGGCGATCTGTGTGGTGCATCGGATGATGAAATTACTCGTGGACATTTGGTCCTCGAGGCTTTCAATAACCCGCTGTTCCCGGGGTCACAACGATTGCCCCGGAGAGAAGTTGACGTATGCTCGTGCACGGGGGACGGGCCCTGATTGGTCTGCTCAGCTCCAGGGGGGGCCCGGGGTCTCCGTCCGTCTCTCTGGCGGCGGGCCAGGGGGCGCCCCGTTTTAAAACGAGCGTCGGCGGGGTCGACCGCTGTCGCTGACAAGAGTGGTGCGATCATTAGCCCGTCTCCTTATTGGTGGNGCTCCACCAATCACCGCTCTGTCCAGCAGCGGCGCTCTTCGACCAGCTGCAAAATATGTCTGCCACCCACCCGCCACGTCCCAGGGTGCCTACGGTAGGCTATACCTGCGATACAGAGCGCTTAACAGTGCAGAGGCGAAATAGCCGCACGCACTAGATAAATGGCGTCACTATCAAGCAAAATGTTCGCCGATTAGCGCCTGTTAACCTACTTGCCAGTTCGGCAGCCAGAAGCCACGGTGGCTGAGCGGTTAGAATCCTCGCCTCCCACCAAGGCGAACCGTGTTCGATCCCCGGCCGGTACACTCCGGATTTTCGCAAGTAGGAATCGTGCCGGACGATGCCGCTGGTCGCCGGGTTTTCTCGGGAATCTCTCTTTTTTCCCCGTCCCTTGTTTCCGGCGCTGCGCAATACTCACCTCGCTTCACCCTCATCGTCTCTCAAGACCCCGCTGTTAAGAGCCGTCCAAATCTCTTCGTTCACGAAACGAAATGGCGTGGCGGTTCCTTTAATGTGGACGTACCCATTCTCTGATTGGTTGTGTGATGCTCTGAGTACAGGCATTGGGTCTGATTGGCTACCGCGTGCTACGAAAGTTTCCCTATTGGTTATACTGGCAAGTAAGCTACAAGGCGCTGATTCGCAAATGGCGTTCCGACATGTCGCTGGTCAGGGGCGCTATTTTGCTGGCGTGTGCGGCTATTTCACCTCTGTATACTGAAGTATGTACTCTGTACCCTAGTTCTAGATACTCACCTCCAGATCATCGGGTCAGGTTGCTTCCTCTTGCATGTTCCATCGCCGACTGCACTATGTCGCCTTTTGACCAGGGTCCTTAATGGCTAAGGGCTTTGTCGTGCTCGTTTATTATTGGTCCTCAGTCAGGTCCCTAGGCGGGGTTACGACCTCGGAATGTTGATATTTTAGCGCAATCGCATCGTGTCGGCCAGGCCCAATTATTCTTGGGATCTTAGCAGATTCGTGGTCGTTACACTGGCCCGGCGTGTGTGTGAGAGTGTGTGCAAATATTGGAGCGCCAAATTTGTAAGTTTTAACCATGAACTGTTTCTATGACGAAGTTAATTATTTAAAGTCAAATCTATGTATTTAACACAACCTTGTANAGTTTTAACCATGAACTGTTTCTATGACGAAGTTAATTATTTAAAGTCAAATCTATGTATTTAACACAACCTTGTAACATTGCTCTAGGTGTTTGAAACACATTAGTGTAAAGAGCTTATGTTTGTGTGATTTGAATGCTTGCCACAATCCCAACAAATTACTAAGCTCAGCCAGAAAAAAAATTAAATAAATAATAAACCTAGTAAAAACTAAGTACCTATGCAGAGAAATATGAGCGGAATAAAAGTTACGGTAGGCCTATTTGTGTGCATGTTCACTACTATATTTTAAGTTTGTCGCTTCTATGTACAAAAAATAAGTGACACGAGTNAGTTTTAACCATGAACTGTTTCTATGACGAAGTTAATTATTTAAAGTCAAATCTATGTATTTAACACAACCTTGTGACATTGCTCTAGGTGTTTGAAACACATTAGTGTAAAGAGCTTATGTTTGTGTGATTTGAATGCTTGCCACAATCCCAACAAATTACTAAGCTCAGCCAGAAAAAAAATTAAATAAACAATAAACCTAGTAAAAACTAAGTACCTATGCAGAGAAATATGAGCGGAATAAAAGTTACGGCAGGCCTATTTGTGTGCATGTTCACTACTATATTTTAAGTTTGTCGCTTCTATGTACAAAAAATAAGTGACACGAGTNAGGCCTATTTGTGTGCATGTTCACTACTATATTTTAAGTTTGTCGCTTCTATGTACAAAAAATAAGTGACACGAGTTGCGTGCTTGAATTTAATGTGTATTTTCGTTGGACTGGTTGTTCCTTCGTTTTAATTTTTATTCCAACTGAGGCCGTCCTTTTAACAAAATAACCCAACACACATTAATAACAAAAGGTTAAATACTACATTTCTATACAAAAAAAATTGCAGACAACCTTCGCTTAGCAAATTTAATTGAAAGCATCTCTTAACATGCGACGAGAATTCTGACTTCAATGCCAATATTTTTAAACACGATTAGTGGCATGTTTTTTTCTTGGCTGATTAAGCTACGCAGTAGAAAATATGAAAACGTGTTTGCCAACCTCTCCGTGCAACAATCCAAGGGTGGACGTTAACGTTATTACTACCTACATAAATATATCAAAAATGCTTTGATAATAGTTGAGCCTCATTCTCTAGACACTAATTCGTTGACAACTTTGATACGTCATTTAAATTGTTTCCATGAGAGAAATATTCATAATTGCCAGTTACTGCGCAGTATCTCGTAGCCCCTTCACGTATTCCTCATATATATTCTAGAAAGTCAGTGGCAAATAGAAATGTGCGATATGACGATAGGCCTATTTCAATTATTTTTTGAAATATCACAACTACGGTATGGTCCAGAATGTTGAAAAACGTATTGCAATATACAATATTCATGATAGGTGCAATGTTGGCAATATAACGATGTCGTTATATTAGTTACATTTGTGATATGGTAATATTAGAATATTGAAAAAATTGTATATATAGTATATATAAATATTTACAATTCTCATGTTTGTTCCGTTATCAATAATTCCGTTGTTGATATTGTGGTATTACCGATACTTACAGCGACGATAATAGCGTTATGAATATGAATAATATTTGCGTTTTACTACCATCAGTAAATTTTATATTCATTATGGCTGTGATTTATCGCATCCATGTCGATATGGTTATCACGTATCGACACAATACTGAAAAATGGTAATCGCTCAGCCTTAGTATCAAAATCTTAAGTGTATCTTTGTTTTGTAAAGGCGTGTGCTTACAGAAAGTTCGATCATGTTGGAAAAGCATGCTTACCACTTTAAGTATCCATATGTACATTTACGTAAATAATCTGGCTGTATAACTACTACTGTTTCTCTTGTAAGTTTCGTATTTTTTCGAAATTTCTCGCCCAGAGCAGCAAATTTGTGATTCTGTTCGCGGGCTGATTTATTGATTAAATGTGTGATTTCGACATGAAACTTTCGTTGGTAAAATTTCCATGTAATTCATTTTCTCTCTGTACACCGACGTCATTAGAAATCCGGTACTAAACGGCTACGAAATGTATAGTCACATAATCCTGCGTACAGTATAGATATAAAACAAGTTTAAAAAATCATTCAGTGTGGCCGTTCATATCTGAATCCGTGACTCAGCGATTGCGAGCTAAGTTAAGTAGCTGGGAAAAATAAGTCAAGTGTTCTAAAGTAATTTTGTAAAGGAATCAGATATGGCTTAGGTAGGTGCCAACTTATTTTATTTGTAACTCAACCTGTCTGAAAAGCATTTTAAGAGAAAAATGTCACCTGCGTCGAAAACAAAACGCGTCTGAAAATCCTTATTCCTTACGCAGTTCTTCCTCGAAAGCTCAGCATTTTCCTAAGAATCTTCGCATTTCATTTTTTCTCCCCTCAAGAAAGCCAATGATGCAAGTGAGATTAGGTCCTCTTTAACAAGTTTTAGGTAAAAATAACTTAAGAGCTGTTTAAGTAGAAAATGGCCTCGAACTGCTTCCCCTCTTTCGTGTGGAAATCCTTTTCTTCTTGGGCTCTGAGACGCGAAGAGTTTTTTTTTTGCGCTATGGTAAAAATTACATTACGTAATCTTTTTTGTCTCCTAGCACTTTTTTTTCGGAATCCTTTTTACTGTGGCTTTTATCCCCGGCCCTTTCAAGATAAAAAAATAATCATATTGAGGACGATGGCTAGATTATGCAAGTAATTTGGATTCTATCCATTAGCGCATACAAGAATTTTTAATGGGTTAAATTTACAAGTGCACCGTCGATGTTCCGCGCGCAAGAGCGATGTAAGCACCAGTAATCTTCCTTCTGTGTTCGTTGTCATTTTTGTCAGTTTTGTTAACTTTTAACAAATCCTTATCTAGTGCAGCCCGAAATTTAATTCTTCTGACTGATAATCCTATTAACGTAGTACGTACTGAGATATTTCCTAATTTAAATTTTGACAGAAATAAGCAGGTAAGCGAGTATAGTATTTTTTCCCGGTGTAATTGCCTTGCAGTGAAATAAAGAAAAAGCAAATATTTTAGATGGAAATTTCAAAAATCTTAGTGGGCACTAAGCACCGTTAAAGTTAACTTCTGATAGTTAACTATTTACGACATAAGCTCTGGTGATGCTGACATTATTCTGACACGCCCAGCTGCCAACACTCGACCGATGTAGAATTTGTACTATTGGTTCAATTTTCTAAGATAAAGCTATCAATATAAACTTATATTCATAATTAATGTAAAATATACACGTAAACAATGCATTCGCAGTCGTCAGGAAAGGCAAAACTACATTAAACGTGTTTAATGCGTATTTTAAAAGTAAACAAGGTCATGTGAGGCAACGATAATGAAAAAAAAAAGTGATTAATTAAGTCATTGGCTTCAAAGCTTTTTTAAGTGTTATGAAGTGATCATTGTTATACCACGAGATACCATCTAGGTGCCGAAGCATTTGACAATGCGAACTCCGTGGTCGACTTCGCAAACGGCGTTGAAATAACAATTTCTTTTTCTATGTTCTGTGGAAATTTTACTTTTTAAAAAAAACATCAACTATAATTAAATAAAAATACAAGAAATAGAAAAAGAATAACGCTTGCGAACTTTTTGTCGCACTTAGGAAGAATATGACAAATCTTTCTTTAGACAAATTTCGGAAATTAAATGAAACATTGTTGCTTTTCTTGGCTGAAATGTTTGTTTGACTCGTAATAGTGCTACGAAGCAGTTTATTTAAGTGCGGCACTTGGGCTAGGTTAAAAATGTAGCTTTTCTAAACTTGAAGATTATCTTAAAACTTAAATTCATCGACTAACCACATTCNTGGGCTAGGTTAAAAATGTAGCTTTTCTAAACTTGAAGATTATCTTAAAACTTAAATTCATCGACTAACCACATTCTGAATTTCCTAGAAATTTATTTACGTCATTGAACATTATTTTATCTGTACTCAAATATTTTACTTGTTTAGCATTTTAAAATTTGATATACTATAGTATATAANTGGGCTAGGTTTAAAATGTAGCTTTTCTAAACTTGAAGATTATCTTAAAACTTAAATTCATCGACTAACCACATTATGAATTTCCTAGAAATTTATTTACGAAATTGAACATTATTTTATCTGTACTCAAATATTTTACTTGTTTAGCATTTTAAAATTTGATATACTATAGTATATAAAATGAAAATCTTCATCATCCCGTTAATTTTTAGTTATAAAATTAATCTATCACTCTGTTTCACGTTTATTGGACTGGTACCATCGCAAAAATAGAAAAATGCTATCACTACAGAAAAAAATTATTTTTGACACTTGAGCAGCTTTCAGGTGTTAACTTTGGACTATAAGTTTCTGATAAACTGACAGGTAAACCATAGATTTTGGTCTCATCTGTAGTTGTAAGTTGGTTAATGTCGCAAGCTGCTCACGAAATAGCCTTCCGGCATAAAAGCGGGAGCATTAATAATTCCAGTAAGTTAAACAAACCTCNAAGCTGCTCACGAAATAGCCTTCCGGCATAAAAGCGGGAGCATTAATAATTCCAGTAAGTTAAACAAACCTCAAACTGAAATTTTATGTTAATACGAATGTGCAAAATCCGTGATGATAGAGTCAAATCCTCAATNTATAAGTTTCTGATAAACTGACAGGTAAACCATAGATTTTGGTCTCATCTGTAGTTGTAAGTTGGTTAATGTCGCCAGCTGCTCACGAAATAGCCTTCCGGCATAAAAGCGGGAGCATTAATAATTCCAGTAAATTAAACAAACCTCAAACTGAAATTTTATGTTAATACGAATGTGCAAAATCCGTGATGATAGAGTCAAATCCTCAATNTTAAACAAACCTCAAACTGAAATTTTATGTTAATACGAATGTGCAAAATCCGTGATGATAGAGTCAAATCCTCAATGTAGGGGGTTGAATGTCTCAATTTACACGAACCTGAAATTGTTGTCGTTTTAAGAAAGTGCAAATGACATCATACTAAAGGCATGCTCGTAATGCATAAATGACGTAGGTTCATCCCTTTTGCGTTTCCAGATGCAAGATGCGCTATCTGTGGAAATAGATTTCTTCAGTGTCGGGCTGAGCTCATTACTACGCGTGTTGTAAAATGTGTACTTTACCTGGGGTTTCACTCGCTCTCGGCCCCTGATGTTCACGTGTATATATATATATATATATATATCAGGTGGTGTTCGGTTCGCGTACTGTGCAATACATTTTCGCAGGCACGCCCTTACGAACTTCAGTCCGTGCGGACGATAAATACATGCTGCTTCACGGAATACTGACTCCTACTGTACCTGAATAAACACGAGCCACTACCTGGTGCGTCACAGCAGCAGGAATGAGAACTCGNGAATACTGACTCCTACTGTACCTGAATAAACACGAGCCACTACCTGGTGCGTCACAGCAGCAGGAATGAGAACTCGGACTGAAAGCACACGTTTTAAATTAGAAAGTTGGTTGTTATATCAGGTTTTTTTTCAGGAAGCAAACATGATATTTGGGAGAATCACAAGTATCCAGCTCGACACTAAAAAAAAAAATTATTTTGTGGCAACCACAAAACGTTTTGTCGGTATTCACCTTGCCAAATAGCTTTCGTGATGAACACTACATTATTTACTTGTCACCACTAAACTTTTGTGGCCAGTAAAAAATTATTTTGTAGTAACCATAAAATAATTTGGCAGGGTGACCTCTCTACGAAATATTTTCTCCGTGTACCTGTTGTAATTTGGCAACGCTGCATGCTACTCTTGATCCACACACATCGAAGCTCCCAATCCGCCAATCGTCGCAAGCTCACTCACAAGTAGACTGCAGACTGAAATATCGCGTGCTGGCGAGGCGAGTTCGACACCGATTGCTAACTTTTGTGATGCAGTATTGATATTCATGATCTTGTATTAACTCAATACATTCTGTTTTGTTATAGTGCACGTACGAATTTTGTATAATATATTTGGGATCTTCAGGGCGTATGATATTGCAAACTGTTTTTTACGAAATCGATATTGTTTAAAAGTCGTTAAGTTTTTCGTCTCTAAATCGCTTGTTGTCTTGCCTCGTTGATGCGATCTTATGAAAAATTTAAAATTCATGAGCTTTGCATTACAAAACACGATGACATGGCAAATATCGTGAATTTGACACTAATACTGTAAATGTTAATGACTTAATAGACCTAAATATCGGTTATACTTATGTCTTTGTATATATATATATATATATATATATATATATATATATATATATATATAGACACACATACACACACACACACACACANTATATATATATATATACAGACACACATATATATACACACACACATATACATATATATACAACGTGTTTGGGAAACATGTGTACAAACTCGGCCACGTGGTTCGTGACCGGAAAAGAGGAAGAATGATACAGGACACCCATGGTCCATCTCAAATAATAAGGGTTGTAGAAGCCCTTAAAGGCGGAGGGCGACAAGCATATTACGTGGAATATTATGCAAAATACTTGCGTTAGAGGAACACAAATTGGCAAACGCATTAATTAAACCAAGATCTTGGATAAAAGGAAAGTATGGTACGTCATACACACCCCCATCAGGTAAATAATAGTGGTTGGCACCCTTTGACTGCATGCAACATTTACACCGCGAGGTTAAAGTGATTGTGGATATACCATCGGATGAAGCAGGGCGTCGTAATTAGCTAATAAGGCCTCCTAGCTGCAACACTCTAGGACCCACAGTTTCCGGTTAAATCACAAACGAAGGTTACAGTGGTAGCAAGGCCATGGCCTGGTGGGTAGGCAACTCGTCCTGCACCGGGTGGTAAACACACGTTGGTGGTAAGATGCACGATGTTACACGTCACAGTCTGTTCCCCTTGCCGCAATCCTGAGCAGTGTAGTTTCCCCCTCGTCCGCCCGAGCGGCCTGCTACTAGTAGCCTGTCACTGCTTCGATTCACTAGGTACTGCAGACGTGACCATGGGCACTCCTCCGCCTCGTGTATAGTAAGCGTAACTACGTCTAGAAAATCACACCAAAGGAGAACGCACCGAATTCGTGCGCGCACAGTTGTAATGATATTTTGCACGAGAAATATTTATTACTAAGCGCTACCAACACATATGTTTTCTCACTGTTTTTATTCATATTTATTATAAATGTGATGTTATAATTTATAAATAAAATCAATGTAAAACTTCAATTTAACGAATAATAATATACTGTTATGTTAACAGAGGTATAAAACGCTTGTGATACATATCATATTTAGGAAATAACTAAACACGTCATACATGGAGTGAATTTTTGATCCAGAAAGTGTGAAGAAACCGCGAATAGACTATAGTTAGGGCCAGTGATTTTTAGCGAAAAAAATCTGAGCACCCAGTAGTCTTCAATATTATGTATACACTTCACCTGTGGTTATAACTCCATTGGCTGCTGAAGTCGTTTCCACATTTGACCGAGCCAGTCAGGATTACGTAACTCCGGCACTGAACCTTCGTGATTCGTGCGCAAACAGTTAACAGGAACCAGAACACGTTTCCGCGTATCAAAAAAGCCGGACTACCCTACAGTGCTTTGAATTGTAACTTGCCTCAAGATATTTTCGCGAAATATCACGCACTGCCCATAACCATAGTGCAAAAAATANTGCTTTGAATTGTAACTTGCCTCAAGATATTTTCGCGAAATATCACGCACTGCCCATAACCATAGTGCAAAAAATAGCAGACCTTTACGCAAAAAGTTCCTGTTTCGTGATTAATAAACAAGCAACGATTTGCTCCATCTAGGGGTATTTACTTCCAAGCACGATGGCGAACGTGTTATGTATAAACAAAAGCTATCTGTAGGACATATGCTCTCNGCTTTGAATTGTAACTTGCCTCAAGATATTTTCGCGAAATATCACGCACTGCCCATAACCATAGTGCAAAAAATATCAGACCTTTACCCAAAAAGTTCCTGTTTCGTGATTAATAAACAAGCAACGATTTGCTCCATATAGGGGTATTTACTTCCAAGCACGATGGCGAACGTGTTATGTATAAACAAAAGCTATCTGTAGGACATATGCTCTCTATACCTTTAGTATTCTGAGAGTTTATATGACTTGAGACTACTGAACTTTAAGTTCCTGCTCCTCTGCGAGCATGAGAAACATACAGGACTTTTGTTTCTCAGCCGGAGCAACTGTTCCTTCGGAGCAGTTTAAAATCACTACTCGTTTCCCGGAGCAGTTCCGAGAACTGCTTCGTAAAAGTAGCTGTCAAGGCCATTTCGGAAACAGGGTTTACAATATAAAAATTAGTTGTTAAACTATGCGTTATTTCGTTTGCAGAATAATTAAAGTGTGTTATCTTATGTATTGGTTTCCAATGGAACTCAGCAGGCCGTTTTCGTTGTTGGGATTTTCTTAATCGTTAAAATAAATAGTTATATTTTATATCTCAAGTGACAATTGTGAGGCGGCGACCAATCACAACGGAGCAGTCAGTATTGTTGGCGCAAAACTATTATTTTATTATTTATTGATTTAACAGATTGTCCCGGAGAGGACCACTCTATACAGGTATCTATACAAGTAATATTTCATGGTACATCATGATGAACACATTATTTACATTTATGATTTTGATTTTACACTCAATTTTACAATTATCCTGATGTCAAAATTACACTGACAAGTAATACATTACAATACACTTATGACAATAAATAATGCTATTACACATAATTACTACTTCACAACACTATCTACACATAATATTATTTACAGTAATGTAGGTGTAAAAAATATAAAAAGGTGCTAGTGCGCATGTTTGCCATTATATTTGTTCACAAAAATAACATTCACTGATATAAAATGTCGGCTTTGAATATGATCTGCTTAAATATGGTTGTGATATACGAAGTTAGGTTAGGAAAAATAGTAATCATGACAGGCTTGTCGCCTGTTTCCCTTGGCTGAAATTAAGAATTAAGACATTAACTGGATACTACAAACACAGAAGACGTGTTTCCGTACGCAAGAGCAGCGCTTACTGCAAAATTTCTGTATTGTAAACCCAGCTTTAGCCCTGCGTGACTCTGTTGACTGCGCACCCTACGGTTAGGTATAGTCTATTCACGGTTTATTCACATTTTTTAAATCTACCCTTTGAAAAATCGCCCTACCCATGACGTGTTTGGTTATTTCGTGAATATACCGTGTATCACAAGCGTTCAATACTTCTGTTAACATAAAAGTACCTTATTTTTGGTTAAATTGAACTTTTATTTATGCTTTATCTGTAAATTATAATATCCCATTCATAATTGATATGAATAAAATCAGTGAGTAAACAGGTGTGTTGGTAATGCGTAGTAATNAAATTATAATATCCCATTCATAATTGATATGAATAAAATCAGTGAGTAAACAGGTGTGTTGGTAATGCGTAGTAATAAATTACACCGAGCGCGCACGGATGCGGTGTGTAGTCCCCTTTGGTGTAATTTTCTAGGCTTGGTCAAACTTTGCTCGCACGAGGCGGAGGGATCTCGTGGAAGTAGAACTTTAGCAGGTCTCTTCATAAAAGTCGGAAGTAACCGCGAATGGTGTGTATAGGTCGTAATACTGAGTCACCAATTGCTAGCGGCGTAGCGTCGCAACGTCGAGCCCCTCTNTGCGGCGCTTCCCACCCATCGCTTATCTTTCGTCACTCCGCCGCCAGAACGCGCGCTACAGTGGCGCAAGTGCACACCACTGCCTGTCAATGCAGGCTTCGTTCACGGCCACTTTGACCACTCGTTCAAGTCTCAACTAGAGGCGGCTCGCAGTTGGAGGTGGCCCAGTCTCCGTGTCCCCTACACTGAACTGCTTTTCTTGCCAGTACGACTACCAAAAAACGGCGTAGATTGGATTTGAGATTAGAACACTGATCTGTAAACAAGCACTTTGAGATGCGTGCATACTTTATCCAACCAATCTGTAGTGCAGTATGATTAAATTCAAATCGATAAAAACTATTTTATTCATATAAAAGTGCTTATTTTTTTTAAAGATTGAAATATATACAAACGCGGTCATCACCGTTGATCACGTGACTTTGACCGTTGCGTATGATTGTGGTAGGTCAGTGTTGGGTACATGCGCAGAAGACGAATAAGCGGTCTACCTCGTCTTTGGTCTATGGGTCACAAGAGTATCAACCTGTTACTTTGTACCTGATACAGACTTGTACCAGGTACTGTAAACAAGCACACTGCCAAACTATCACATGCATTTAGTATTAGCTTTAATACTCGCCGGTGTGCTGCGTCTACTAATCCAAGGAACATTGATACAATTTTAATTATATTTAAAACGTGCGGGTTAGTTCAAATACAATTTCTGGGTTTAGATTTCGCGACTGCACAGTTAAGTGTTTCCGTTAAAGAAAAAAATTGAAGAGGATTTTGAACTTGAGTTTTTGTTTAAACAACTCGCATAAACAAGTTCAAATCAAGTTTTTTTTTCTGCTCTTGTTCATAATGTATTTCGCTCGGATACCACGCAGCACAGTGCACCAATTCATAACACTTACTTAATAACGGGCGTACATGATAACACGCGTGCCTGATAACGTGTAACTGACAACATGCACAGACAAGGCTACACGAGACTGGCGAAGTAGCGAACGATGTACTCTGGAGTTCCAGTATCTGATACAGAAAGTATCAGATACTTGGAATTAGATACAGTTCTGTATCAGTATCAGTTTGGAGCGGGCACAGAAAATAGCTGTAACGACCCATCTCTAAAATCAGCCTTCGGAAAATGCCACTGCTCCTACCTACGTGTATTTTAACCGACACACAGCCTGTCATGCGCCCAGGAAAGTTGGCAACGACAGAAAGAAAGTAGTTCCATTAACATTGTTGAATTAAAAGTGTTGGGTAAACCCTTATGAAAACTAAAGTGATTTATTTTGCTTCCATTTTTTTGTGCACACGAGTGTAAGAAATAGCAAATATATTTAATATTTACTCTTCTAATAATTCCACAGTTTCACTTGATCGACGCATGAATAAAGGGATGTATTGGGGATAGTGCCTTGAATATTTTAATGGCCTCTGGAATAATCTTTTGCATTGCAAGGTTTTTTAATAATTTATGGCCTATTTCCTTATATTGACTATACATCAAAGTTAAAAATATTGTTGATTTCCAAACATTTTTTCATTTAAAAAGGCATTACGTTCAGTTTACCTGAAGTACAGGTGAGAATGAACATACTAAATTAATTTTTCTGATATACTTAACATACATTTACGTTAACACTGTGATCTTAAGCTGTTTATGCACGTTATCTGAAGGTGAATTTACACGAAGTAGTAGATGAAATACGTTCATAACATTATAGTAGGTCTATTCTAGTCTCCATTAAAAATTCCGTAACGAAAATATCGTTACTCAGTTTAATGTGACTGAAATGTAAAAAAATCGCCTTTGCTGGTGACTGTTGTAATGAATGGGGTTTCGTTTGCATTCCGATTTTGTGTTTTGCCTGTCACAATTTTTCAAACGGCAAAATTGAATAAACAGAAAGAATAAAAGGGCCAACTAATAACAGCAAAACTTACAAACTTAAGAATGAACAACTACTAATATGAATGTATATGTTGCCTTACCTCTCACAGGAAAACTGAATATATAGTAAAAAAGAAAAAATGCATTTGAAAGTAAATAGCCTTATGCCGTGATGGACTTAAACGAGCAAGCCGGAAAATAATATTTGACGCTTTGCGTTATGAATAATTGGCTGTAGATATATGCAAATTATCCTGCCTGTGCAGCTGTTACGACCAATCGTCTGCCGAGATCTGTGAACAGCGAATTGTAGGCCTACTTCTCTGGTTTCCTGGAAAACGGTGCGGTGCATAGGAAAACTACAAGAGGCCTTAATATTATATCATTATTTGACAGGTAAAGAAGGATATTTCTGACACCAGTAAAGTAATTGATTAAACGGAAACACAAATTTGAAGTAATATGAACGATGCTATTTTGAAACTGTTGGCAGTATCTCCTCAAGGCGATAAATCTAATTCATGCATCGCTTGGACGTCTTGGTTGAATTCGACATCAAACAAAATCCTTAAAAAGGTTTCAAAATACCAAATGGTCAAAATATAATTTTTTTTTCCAATTATTGTTTAATTAGTGGCACAAAACTTATCTGAATTTCTCTAAAGTACCTATGCTACAATATTTTTAAATCAGGATATATTAGTTTTGAGGAAATAAATTTCGCCAATACGTTGATCATGGCGGTGAAGTTCCTCTTGCCCATTACTTAAATTGAAGAAATATTGTGGTGAAACAACGGAAGGGTCACTAATAAAATAAATTCTTTTTCACCAAAAAATACTGGATGAGCCAATGTCAATAATATAACTCAATGTTAAATGTCGTTTACTCCTTTAAATAATTGGTGGACAGCACCATCGCAAGTTCAAATCAGTTTTAGATAAAAGTAAGAAACTTGTGAGCACAGTAGCTTCGCAGCCAATATAAAATTGTTGGTATCAGTTTTTTTTTAAAAGGCGGTAATGTACCAAAAAACATATTTTTTTTATAGATTTTAAGGATATTTTATTTTTATTCGTGCAAATTTCAGAAATTTATTTTAACATATAAAGAGATACTTGAAGTTGCAAGTTGCAATTTAAAAACTTGATTCACCTGAGGTGATGGTTTTTAACTTTACTTTAACTTTGAACTTAAAATTTTATCTCGAAAATTAAGATTTAAATACTGGCGAAACATAGAAGTTTTTATGACAATATTCTTCATGATATTTTTATAACATGGGTAATTATTTTGAGATGTAGCCAAACGTATTAATTTGGTTCAATTGTAAGATTCGCAAGAAAAAAATAAAAAACTTGTAACTCCTACTGTTTATTTCACTCGTTTTTTAATGATAATTTTTGAAAATTTTATTATTTTTCCGGCTTATAATTTATATCACAACAAATAAAAGTAATATTCTTAAAACTTTGAAAATAACCACACGTACAGTATTACATCGTAAACACTGAAGTATTTGTATTACTAATGTTGGCAACGATTCGTGAAAAGTAGTGGCGTGTGTTAACGTCTTATTAAAAGCGTAATATTTAAATTATTGGTAAAAAAAAGTATTTATTTTAGTTTTATACAAAATATATTAAGAATCGGTGTAATTGTAATATAGCTATTTATGCCTGCGTCTGTAACAATTTCGCAGCCTCGCGAGGTCGGGACCAATAGCTAGATCCATTGCATCGTCAATTAGTTCCTTGTGGCGGACGGATACACAATGAACTGGAAGAATAAGTTAAGCAGGGCTTTCTAAAGTGCTCATTTAAGATGGATCAGTCCCCGCCATATTGGATCTGACATTTTTTCGCAGCAAGTAACATTTCAGCTGGTTTAACACGGCACAAATAATAGCGTCTCAATCTTTATAAAGTTGTTACGACTTAATTTCCTTTATTAATTTGTAACTGGTAAGTGTTGGGGAGAAGCGGTTTTTTTCCTAGCGGGCGATCACAGCAGTAAAGCTATCCACAGTAGCCAAGCAATTCCAGTTTCAGAAAACGTAAAAATAAGCGTCGTGTGCCCTGTCGGTTCCATAAAACTTAAAGGGTGCGTTTGACATACATTACCACTATGAACAGGGGTCGCGGTGGTGTAGTGGCTAGACTAATCGCCTCCCACCTAAGCGAACCGGGTTCGATTCCCGGCCGTGGTCGCTCCCGGATTTTCGCATGTGGGAATCGTGCCGGACGATGCCGCTTGTCGGCGAATTTTCTCGGGGATTTCCCGCTTCCCCCACCCTTGCATTCCGGCGCGGCGCCATACTCACCTCGTTTCACCATCATCGTCTCTCAAGACCTCGATGTTAAGAGTCACCCAAATCTCTCCACTCCACCACCATAAACGTTAACCGTATTATACAAGATTGTGGAAGCCGGTGTAGATAAACCAAGAAAGGACAATTCTACATAGATCGTATTTTTTACCAACTTTCTGAGCAAATATTTTACTTGAGTGAAGCTTTCCTGTCGAGATATTTCTCCGGCACCGTAAAAGTTTGTATATGTTGTTGCGACGCAAGATATTATGCAAAATAAATGCACCGGCATAGACTGTTCACGGTAAACTGAGCACTTTTGAAAGCACTGCTCAAGATCTAATTGTGTCCATATTATGTATTTTCCCGCCATATGTAAAATTGACATAGACATGGGCCTGATTGATCACTTTATTCATGCGCCGGTCTAGTGAAACTGTGAAATTATTAGGAAAGTAAATATTTTACGAGTTTGCTAATTCTTACACGGACCTGCATAAGAGAAAGCAAAATAAATGTTTTATATGTTCACTAATTTTTTTACCTAGCACTTTTAATTAAACGTTAAAACTTGGAACTATTTTCCATTCGCCCATTACCAACTTTACCGGGTGCAAGCCACTCAGTGTGCCCGTTATAATATGCAAGCAGGGGAAGCGACATTTTTCAAAGGTTGGTTTCAAAAGTGCTTAGTTAACAGTGTTGAGCCTATAACAAAGTTTCCTACCGGAAGTTCTCAATTATGAAGCAGCGCGCGATCGGGTGAGCTGTGTCCTTCCGCGCAGCTACGTCCAGTAGCCCGGCGGGGGGTTGGTAATTGCTTGCGCGAGGGTGTGCCGGTAAACAGTCGCGGGGAGATCTTTGTTGGCGACCCGGGTTGCTCCGATATGGTGGCGCCCGTANTCTCCAACCTCCCCCCCTCTCACTGTCCCCTAGCAGAGATGAGTCGGCGTGTTCCCTCTTCCGCGCGCCGACCACGTGGGCGCCCACACGGGCCTGCCAACACGGCCGGCCGGCGGCGTCCTTCCGCTGGTTGGCACCACTGCCAACACTCCCTTTCCTCCCCCCCCCACAAACCTTTTCGTCACACGCCCCCATCGCGCGGCTATTATGCTGGCGGACCCGCGGAAGGGGCAAAAGAACGAAGTACTCGCGCTCTTGAGTACAGTGTTACCAACTTAGCGGACTTCACGCTAAATCTGGCGGAATTGAAAACATTTAAGGCTGTTTGTTGCCTGGTTTGGAAGCAGTAAGAATTTGATATAGGGAAAAAAATACATGATAATGAAATTCAGGTTTTCCGAAGCCAATTTTGAAGCCTTAACACAATACATTTTATAGTCCATTCTCGGCTACTTCCAACTTTTCCGAATCCCATGCTTAAGTTTTACGACCAGAATATTCCTCCGCATTATTCAAACATCTTTACCGAGTCTAGAGAATTACACCAAAGGGACAACGCATTCGTGCGCACTCAAGTGTAATAAATTTTTGCAAAATAACTGTATGGTCCATAGAGAATAGACTCGTCTTACGTTCACCAATCACAAACGACTATAAATTATCTTGATTTAACTAAGGTGATAATTTGTTAACAAATAACAATTAATTCAAGTACTTTAAAATTAGTTAAGAAAAATTAAAACGTAATTTTTATTAAAAAAAAAAAATTAAATCAGTGCACCTAATTTTATATTCTTCTTTTCTCCTACAATTCTGTCGGCTGAAACCCTTTCGTACACAACAAATAAAATGAAACGTACGTGATGAACATGAACCGTTTCGTAATAATAGCTCATTTAATTTTGGCACGTACACGTTCATTACGCCAAAGTTTTTCTTCGTGACAGTAAAGGATAAAATGGGGTAGAGTGTTCATTCTAGCTGCGCGCCAGTAGCACTAAAAATTGTATATAATTTGAGGTTAGAACACTGTCGATGTGAGCAAGTGCTTTGATATGTTCGTGCACTTCTTCTAATATAATTATTTTAATGCAGTTAGAATGCATTTAAGTTAGTCAAGATAATTAATTCATATAAAAGGGTGGGTATGTTGAAAATTATGATGTAAACAAACACGTTCTTCACTGCTGACCACGTGACTTTGACGTTTGTGCTGGCGACGCGAGTCAATGTTGCGGACATGCGCAGAAGATGAAAATCGAATTTCAATACACGTGCGTAAACAGTTTTAGATTTTAACGTACACAAAAACGAAAGGTATACGAATTCAATTTTTATCCGATGACTACTCTGAAGTTAAGCAAGCATGAGAAAAATTCAGACTCGAGCAACTATTACTGAAATCTGTTAACACACTCTCTTTACTTTTCGAAATAGTACCTAGAGCTCACGTGACCGCCTGCAAAAAAAGTCTAAGGAACAGGAAGATTTTGAAACACAACTTTGGCGTATCTTCTTTTATATTAGATTTACTTGTCAGCGAATAAAAAATGTCCAATAAAAAGCAGACCAGCTTCTCGGGGTTTGGACAAACAGCAAAGTAACTGTGAAAGTCTGTATACGCCTAATTGAAGTTCAGTTTACTTTCTGTTTTTTTTATGCTGGTTGTCTGGTGGTGACTTAAACACGTTAATTTCCCGTTGTCGTAACAGCCTGGCGGTTTTGTACTACAGGGAAAAATCGCCTTTTCCCATCATGCGGTGGTAACACTGCCTGGTCCCTCACAACCGAAATTGTGAGTTCGTGTTTCGCTCCGTACTTGGATGTTGATTTCAAATCATCGGTGCACGTTATATGTGTATGTTTAAAATTAATTAAATATTGCGCATTATATGTATTAATACATTTCAAGTTGCATAACGTTTATTTCATAAATTTTAAAATTTATTATTTTGTATTATGTTACAGAGAATATTAAATATTTTGTCCAGTACAGATTTGAAAATGTGGTAATTAAAATGTTATTTGCTCTCGATAAATTAAAGGGCTATGGGCTAGTAATTGTTTGAACTATATGAAACGTAGTTTTGAAATGTATTTCTTGGGTTGGACATTAAATAGATTTTGTACAATTTAGTACCAAAAAATTTGATTTTTTTTGCGGTGTGGTTATGATTACTGCTGGGAACAAACGTTCATAAAAATAGGTTACCCAATTAAGTGATGCTTTATTTCATAGACTTTTTGATTGGCTATGGTGTGACAGAAAACACGTTTTCTGTAATGGACTTTACGACAGTGTGCGTCCACCAAGGCGAACCGGGTTCGATTCCTGGCGGGGTCGCTCCTGGATTTTCGCACCTTGGAATCGTACCAGACGATGCCGCTGGTCGGCGAGTTTTCTCGGGGATCTGCCTTTCCCTGCCCTTGCATTCCGGCGCAGCTCCATACTCACCTCGCTTCACCCTCATCGGCTCTCAAGAACCCAGTTGTTGTGAGCGACCCTAATCTCTCCACTACACAGCGTGCCTGGACTTATCAAGTCTCCAGCACTATCGTCTTATGACCGTTCATGCAACTGAGCTTCTGTTATCCCTGAAAACTATCTCGTCTCTAAGAAACATTTGTACACTGCCGTTTGGATATGACAGGATGCCGAGCTGTGATAATTTTCACCGTGCAACAATGACCTTGAAACATTTAACTGTTCCACTGTTAATGTTGCGTTGTGAGTCTGCAAACCAAAATTCTCTGTTGTTTATTCTTCCTCCTCATGCAAGAGTCAACATTTCTGTGAACCTTTTTGTAGACTATAATCCACGTGAGAAATTGTAACAACAAGTGCTTACTATAATGTTCATAAAATTAAAAGAAACACATTTAGAAGGGCTGTTTTTTTTCCTCAAATAATTTGCACAGCTCTCATTACTGTATATAAGCCATTCGGCATTTACATGAAACTGTATGGATTTGCGGGCAGGGGTTCTTTTCCAACGGCTGATTCCAGAATGATTATTCAGCCGCGAGCCAGCTAAACAGCTTATGTGAAGATGTGTGCAAACAGAACAAAATGTTTCCTACAGTCTGTATTTAGGTACTTCGTATTTACGCATTTTTATAATAGTTTTTAGATTTTTTTGGGTACAAGGTTATACAAGGTCATGGGCACAGGGCCAAGGTCACATATGTGTGGTCGAGGTGAAGGTCATTAAGATTTAACATGTTGGTCAGAGTCATCAGTACTACCTAACTCATAATTAGTTGTGTTATGGCAAATTTTAAATGTTTGGTCTTAGAGGTAACGAGAGACTGAAACCGACCAGCCACCATTTTATGACGTTATCCAACCATAATGTTGGACTCAGGTGATCTTGACCCTATAACCGTGACCTTGGATGACCTAAAACAAAAACTCGCGAAAAAAGGTAAAAATTGAATATATTCACAAAAGTAAGCGAGCATATTACATTACTGACTACTACCGTCATATTATATCCATGTGACCTTGACCTTTTAACTTAACCCGGCGACCTTTGACCCAAAAATTTGTCAAAAACTGTCTCTTTTTTCTATATAAATGCTGTTTTTTTTTTACAGAAAAGAGCCCAGCTTGTGCCCACAAAAGGCCTTCTACCATAAAATTTATATGAAAAAAATATGGGAGCACTCTGAGAAAACTCACAAACTCGTTCGCCTCAGAGGGAATTTTTCAGTGGCTGCATGCTAATGTAGAACTAATTTTATGCAGTGTTTTTAGAGATGCATATTTTCAGTGAACTGATGTCAGAGACATGGGTTTTACGCTTCTTTTACACGACGCAAAGTATATTTCGTGTGAGGCCTCGCATTATACATCTCATGCGAGAATATCAGGCAAATCCCACGAGGAACGTGTCCACAGATCAAACTTGCTGCAAAATCCTTGCATGAGAAATGTTGATTGCCTCGGAATACCTAACCAGCTACTTTTAATAATTAAATATCAATAACAAACGCAGTTTTAAAGTAATGGATATTTAAGACAATATAGTATTTCCTTTGCTCGTCCAGCAATCTCACAACGTTATCTAAAGACTATTTCATAAAAAAAAAAATTTCAAGAGTTCTTTACAATGCATATTTTTCGCCTGATTCCTCTTTGCATGGCTATTTTCTCTGCTCTTCCCCTTTCCTCTGTGGTAGATATAACGGCTGATTCAAAACAACACCGACAACGCCCAGCCACCTCTCTACTAGTTTCTCCTCTCCCAATAATAAAGAGCATGGTACCCACCTATATTTCTCCTGTATCATTTTATCATAATGCATGTAACAATTTTTAATTCTTTCCTATCGAAAGGGTTTTTACGGTGTCTGTGCCGGTTTTTCCATTTCTCTTCTAGATGTAGTTTAACTATAAGTACATTAGGGAGGTTTTTCATGGCCAAACTCGGCCATGGGAAACCCAATCCCTCTTTGCCGCGATGCACGTCTCCTTGCATGTTTTTCCTTCCCTTGTAAGCGTAAGGGGTTAGCTCTGAGACGTAATAATCCCGTTCCTACCGCGGACTAACATATAACACTTAGTTTTAGAGTAGGTTAGAAAAAAAAACACCGACAACACTTAGTATGCGGGCTCGATTCCTGGCGGAGCCGCTCCTGGATTTTTCGCATATGGGAATCGTGCCCGACGGTGCCGCTGGTCGGCGGGTTTGTCTCGGGGATCTCCCATTCCCCTCGCCCCTTCACTCCGGCGCTGCTCCATACTCACCTCGCCTCACCCTCAACGGCTCTCAAGACCTCGATGTTAAGAGCCGCCCAATTCTCTTCACTCACTCACTTACAACGCTTAGTTTATTGTGCAGGAAGGCAAACAGATATTTTTCAATAGGGGAATTTAACAACGCTTTGGATATGGTGACGAGTGTACCTTCCACATTGTCTCACGAAGCCATCATAAACCCAACAAGTGCATCACATCGTGCAATAAATTACAAAAGGGTTCGAATTGTCGATTTGAATTTGAGCTAAAATTCCCATACACGCAAGGGAAGCAAATTTCACTTGCATGTAAGGTAAAATTACCTCTTAAATGTAGAGTAAATTTCCGTAATAAGTAGAGCACTATTCCCTGATCGTACGGAAAAGTACCTGACAAAAGTGTGGGGAAATCCCATACAAGTAAGGGAATATCAACTATATTGTATAATAAAGTAATATTTTAAACCATTCCTGAGTTTTAGCACTGTTTATTTCATCATATCCTCAGACGAATAGTAGCTGAATCTAAAACTCTAAAAATCCTTGACACTTGCCGATGTGTGAGAACGAGTCACTGCTCCTTATCTCGGCAGGCCAGTACACTAGACGTTACACCACGGCGACAACTTAACTGTGTAGTGATTAGTTACTTTGTACATTAATTCACCACCAAAAATTGAATATTAATTTAAGTTACCTGCAAAATTTTAAATTGAAAAAAAACTATACAAGTTTTCCTTGAAAACTTATTATTATAAACCTGAAAATTCCCGCCATTCTAAGAGCAACTTGACAACTTAGTTATTCCTGGAGCTGGTTATAAGAATTATTTTGTTTAACAGATTGCTCACTTACTTTTGTGCGATACGAAGCAATGTTTGTGTAGAATATTTTTAGTGGCTTTATTGGTGCATTTGCGTCACCTTCCCAAGTCCTTTAATTATTTTCTGGATATGAAATTACGCGGGTGAAGATAAAGGCGTATACTGAGATTTGAACACGGGAACAAAAAACTATCAGTTTTCCACAGTCTCATACAATTTTTTTTCCCCCACATACTGTACATATTTTATACCTTAAAATTAATTTTTATTGCTTAGTCCTACAAGCTGTCCAACATGGCGCCTCGTTTTATTTCTTCCTCCCGTCCTCCCATCGAGCTGTTGAGACGAGCAGATCCACACGTCGTAAGGTAATTTTCCCATTCACGCGTGCCATTTTCCTCAGCCATGTACGTTAATTTTACTCCAGCGTGCGGTAATTCTACCTTACACGCAAGGAAAAATATATTTCCCAAACACGTTTGTGAATATTAATTACCTTACAATTGTCAGGTATTTTTCCCGTTATTTTTTTACAGTGTACATTGGCGGTGCAGAGATCGACGCACATGGTCAATGTCACATGTGGTTACGTGTTCAGTAGTTCAGTCGCTGCGTGGATTCGCGCGATAAGGTCTCCTCCTCTGGTGACACGGGAGTCTCGTACACCATACTCTCCATAGTACCGCAAAGAAAATATAGTCGAGAGGTGTCACATCTGGTGGAAGTGGTGGCCATGGAACAGGCCCCACAGCACCCAAACCGTGCTTTTCTGGACATGGGTCTCCCTATTGAAAAAATATCGGTTTGCCATCCAGCACCACATACTAAACGATGTGTATGTTGTTTTGAATCATCCTGTGTATGTTATCACATGATTGGCAATGAACGAGACCGATAGAATCACTCGCTTCGTGCTAAACCAATCTCCGTGTCCCAACACTGAACTGCATTTCTGCCAACACGTCTGGCGAGAACGGCATTGGTTTGGATGTTAGGTTAGAAAACTGGTTTGTAAACAAATACTTTGAGATGTATGTATACTTCCTGTGACCAATTTGTAATGCCGTTTGATTACATTGAAATTGATAAAAGTATTTTATTCATATAATAGTGCTTGTCATTTAAAAATTACGATATAAACAAACATTGTCATCACTGTTGACCATGTGACTTTGACAGTTGTGTTCTTTGGGGTAGGTCAGTGTTGGGCGCATGCGCAGAAGACGAATAAGCGGTCTACCTTATACTTAGTCTGTGGAGGAAGTTTTATCTGTGTGTGCCACGGCGGTGACAGCGACTGGCAAGTGTGTGTGTGTGTGTGTGCAGGTAACAGCGGCGTGGTATCGACCC
>NQII01001349.1:332031-369927 GCA_002778355.1 Clitarchus hookeri
CCAATATGTCGACAGACGTACCGGGGCCGCGGCTGGCCGGATGCCTGCGCAGGTGGCAGCACTGGCTCCACGTCCGAAGAAGCGGGCCCAGCGCCGACACACACCTGCTACTCTGGGAAAACGTCATTTCGGATGAGAAGTTACCCGCCCTTCGGCCTGTCCTTATGCCGGTCGAGTTTGTCGCAATTGTAGACACGGCTCACTCGTTTAAAGGGCATCCCTAGTTTAAAAACATTTCTAACGCCTCAAGGGGCCGCGGTGGTGCAGTGGTCAGAATACTCGCCTCCAATTAAGGTGAACCGGGTTCGATTCCCGGCGGGGTCGCCCCCGGATTTTTGCGTGTGGGAATCGTGCCGCACGATGCCGCTGGTCGGCTGGTTTTCTCGGGGATCTCCCGTTTCCCCCCGCCCTTGCGATCCGGCGCTGCTCCGTACCTCATGGGCTCTTAAGATTCCGATGTTAAATTCAAATCACTTCACTCACTTGAACGTCTCAAGGTCACGTCTGACCGTAAGGAAGCGTCGCAACGACGATGGGGAAAATAGCAAGCACTAACAAGCTCCACGCACTAACAAACTCCACGCATGTTCTGTTTCCTCACAATTTTAAGCGGTGACTACACGTTCTTAATACAGCAAACTGTTCAGAAAAAAACATAACATTGTCGTTATAGTTGAATACGAATACACTGTTTTACAGAAGATTAAATACCGTAAACAGCGATTTTTGCTATCTTTGACACTTTTCAATGACCACGTTTATGTTTCGATAACCAAATTTATAAATTGGCAACAAAATATCGACTTTCATTCCTGCCCTGAAAAAAAATTTACATTGTAATATTCCATATATTTTAAAAATTAGAATAGACACAACTGTTAACAATGATACCCATATGACAGCTATAGGAGTCTGGCCAAACAAAGCGTAGATCTTCAGTCGTACAGTTCTCATTTAAAGTCTGCTCATTATTTTTGAGTGGCTTCTCTTTGTGAATACCATTCAAGTAATTTTCCAAATCGGAATGCTAGTTTCCATTTTCTATTTCCGTCTCTAATGCCATAATTTTTAACGCGAAGAAAGTACTGATACGAGTTTTTCACAATCATTTTTAGGTAAGAAACTTCCGGTAAATGCTTCGTAACATAGCATAAACACATGCAATACGCTACAAAATAACATGGTCACCACTGAAAGTCCTATAGAGGCGAGTTGACGAGAGAAAGACAGCACGCCGGTTCATTACTTTGCGCGTAAAGCCGACCAGACAATGCGATGTGTGTACTTCGGTCGCCCTTAGCGCTCCCACGCTTGTAGGTCTCTAGCACGCAGGTGTCATCCTCAAGGTTGCGTTTAGACAAGTAGAAGGAAAATTTAGGAAAATATACCCATAACTCTACAGTTTAGTGTATAAACGTACAATATAATATGTATATTAACGAATGCTACCGTAATACGTACATATTAAAATATGAGCGTGGGATGCTACGATTATACGAGTAACGATAAGTGCATAAATTACATGTCCATGACAAATTTTTCGACGCTAATTAGTGTTAAAAATACAAGCCTAGTATCAATATTAATTAGGAAATCTTAGGTGTGTGTGTGTCTATTAGTGTGCGTGTGTCGTTTCCATTCACCAAGCGCGGAAGCTACGTGACATCACGACTTGCGACTGGTTTTGACATATTACCTTTGTTATTCCTTTCACTTACAAATGAGTATATCTAATTAGGCGTTGCAACGATTTTTTTTTGGTCCGGAACTGTACTGTTATCGATATAACGCTCTGCCGTACATCGGAACCAATAAAAAATGTTTTTTACGTTTCACGTGATCGGTAGAAGCTGCTTATATGAGACAAGGGAATGTGGTCTCACCTGTTAATAACACCTCTTACACGCAAGAGGCCTCTCTCATCAGACTAAGGTTTATTGTGCTTGCAGTGCAGGTCATTAAAGTCACTTCCTCCGCATCGTCCCAGATATAGGACATCATGATTGGACAAGCTAATTTCCCCGGCGATTGACGTTTGGACACGCTCCCAACGCTAGGGGAAAGAATCTCATGCGAGCTGAACTCGAACTAGGCAAATATCCTGAGCCAGCATCGTCAGTGGCTGAGTGTTTGTTTCTCCCGGACAATGTCTGGATTGCACGAAACTGCACATTACTGGACGATCAGAACAGCGCATCACAACTATCAAGTCTTTCTCTGTGCCTAGCTTAGCAGTATCAATAAAAACAAGTGGTGATATGTGTAACTTGATAGTTCCGTCTAATACCCTTCTTCAGCCTCCTGCCTTTCCTTTTCGTAGCTCGTACAACTGGGAAAAATCTGACACTTCGTAAACTTTAATCTATCAGCAAGATGCGTATCTCCGAACTTTTCACTTTGACATTTATCCACGCATGGTTTCCAAGAATACATATTTTTTAATATACGTGCGGTTTTATAAACAGGTTTCTGGTAAAACGTTTTCCTGGAAGTTTTATGAACATGACAATATAATTAGATATAAAATTAGTAAAAAAATCTAGTCTTTCTTAAAATGACATAATAAAGTTTCGTGTATCCTACGTGACTATAAAACAGCTGTTATTTCTCAGTGTTATTTTTAATTATGCAAAATAATAACTTTCGTAGCTAGATACTTGTAACAGAAATTGCAACAGCTCTACATACCCCCCTCCCCCCCGAGAAATTGGATATAAGCAGGAAATCAACAATAATAACCACGCATGTACAATTTTTCACGCTGAAAAGAGGCACTGACTTTGAATCTGTACTGGAATAGTATTGACAAATTTCTTCAAAGTACCAGTGAAAATCCATTGTGCCGCAGGGTTACAATTACATGGACGTTTCAAAATGCTGCTGTTCCCATACAAAATGTATTTGTATTATACGAGGGCGCTCTTCATGTGATTGTACTCAATTGCTGATAAGCTGTGCAATGCTGCTGAATATTTCTTCCAGAATATTATTATTCGGCTAGTGATTGAAGTGTCTGTCTGTATTCAGTTATTTACTTGCAGTTATTGATCAGATATCAAAAACTAATAAAACAAGTTTTTTCGAGCACGTAATTTTAGTATTAATCCAGTGAAATAATTAAACAGCGATTCACAAGTTTATTACAAAAAATATTTTTTATTTTGACAGTAACTTAGGATTTAAAATTACCCATATAATCAGAAAAAAGTGAAATGATAGATAATAAAACGTAGTCACTTGGTGCTATGCGAATCACTATCATTCATGTTGTTATGTTTTAATAAATATATATGCTGTAAATTTATTTTATGCGTTAGTTTTAACGTCAAACCACATATGAATAACGATATGTGTAGCTAACTCGTGTATGAGTTAAATAGCAGAAGAGAAAGATCAATACCAGAAGTTTATAACTGGGTACGTCAGAGATCTTTACCATCAATCGTATATCTGTAGTTAGCGGTTGGAGGAGCTCTTACATGTAACTATAATTACGTTAAACTGTTTTATAAATCATCCACGCTTCTATTATATTTTGGGGGCCGCAGTGGTGTAGTGGTCAGACTACTCGCCCCTCCCCACATAGGCGAACCGGGTTAGATTCCCAGTGGGGTCACTCCCGGACGGGACGTGCCGGACGATGCCACTGGTCTGCGGGTTTTCTCGGGGATCTGCCGTTCCCTCCACCCTTGCACTCCGGCACTGATCCACATTCACGTCACTTCATCCTTACCTGCTCTCAAGACTTCGGTGTCAAGAGCCACCCAAATATCTTCACTCCACTCTATTACGTTTCTAGATAGGTAAGTTGTACTCTTCGTTGCCGAAGTGTGAACTGAGTGTGTGGTGACGGCAGTCACCGCCTCAGTTTCCTGGTCGGCCTGCAGAGCGTCTTGTCAGATTGACATCACATTGAAAACATACGCCTCTAAAGAGTTACGATACTGTACATCGCCGGTGCGTCGCGAAATTCGTGGAGTGTTTCTCGACCAGCGGAGGGGATTATTACTGCCACAGAAGTGAAACAGTAACTAGTATAGTACATTCATGGTTACTTCCAGCTTTTCTGCAGCCCTGCTAAAGTTGTACTTCCAGAATATTCGTCCGCCTCGCGAAAACAAACTTAACCTACTTAACAAACTAACTTAACTTAAACTTAACTTAACAAACTTAAGCCTATAGAAAATTACGCCAAAGAGACAACGCACCGAATTCATGCGCACTCACTTTAATACTATTTTGTACAAGGGCATTACAAATATACCTTTTTTTGCACACTGTTTTTGTTTATATTAATTAAAAAATATTATATTCTTAATTATAGATAAAATAAAGTAAAAGTTCAAGTTAATCAAAAATAAGGCACTGTTGCGTTAACAGACGCATATAAGGCTTGTGATACGTGATGTATTTAAGAAATAACCAAACACGACATACATGGGGTGATATTGCAAATTTTTTATTCAAAAAGTACGATGAAACCACGAATAGACTATACCTCAGATCCAGCAGAGCACATCTGCAAAATTGCGTCACTGGCCAGGAACATGTCGAAGCGTCATTCGCCAATCAGCACCCGGTGACTGACTTGTCAGCCGGCAGCCCAGCCAATAGGGAGTGTTTCGCAGCACACGGTAACCAATCAGACTCAAGGCCACGTCAAGGGAACGACCATGCAATGTCACTTAAGAAATCTGTGGTGTGGTTACAGACTGAAGAGTGTGTGCAATGGTTCGTTAAGGCGGGCTGTTGAACTAAGGCCGTCATACGCCATCGTAAACACATCGGTACAATTTACAATCTTTGTAAAAAAAAAGTTTACCTCTTAACATACTATCCCGTGTGTATTCGTTTACGTATAATATACTGCAGAACAGATAAAATGACGGCCGATGCAGTGCAAGTCCAGAAGATAGCACCAATACGGACATCGCCTTTCCCTGTGCAATGCTATTGGTTGTTGCGGACACGCCAACTGTTTTTATAATTGACTGCTTCTTGTGCCATGGATGTACTGAAACCAAACCTTCCCTATGTGTTCCAAAGTGTCAATTGTTATAAGGAACTCTCAAGTACTTTTCACACAAAAAAAATTCCTTCTTTTGGAACGCCTGAAATGCAGAATTAATGTGTGCGTTAAGGGGTTAATAATTGTGACGAAATACTGTGTAACCGTTACCTAACCCGTGTAATTGTACTTTTTAGTGCGTTTGAAGATAATATTTAAAATGAATGTGCCTACACAGAGAATGATCCCAATATATATATATATATATAATTGTATTAGTTCTGATTGCCTACTTTTATATTGAAAAAAAATTTACGGTTCGCAAACAACGCACAAAAATGCATTAGCTGCAGGAAGAGAGACTTGACTTACCCAGAGTAGAAGAATGTAGTTGGCAAATCGCATCCGAGCAGGTATGTCTTGATCTCTCTGATATAAAAATATATACTTTTAATTTATGGAAGTGGCACTAATTATAATGCAGCTGATATGCGGTACGGATACTTACAAAGTTTATCCAATTACCACAGTAAAAAAAAGTGTGTTCATCATGCAAGTTCAGTGTAAGCATTCTCGTCGGTTTCAAATCTGCGACCTGAGAAAAGTTGTGTCTACGTATATAAAAACACCGCGGAATGTAATTTTCAATCTCACTTCACCGGTTGTACGTATTTAAAACAACCGAATAAGGAAATGTAATAAAATCCTTTCTGTCATGACTGGCTCACTAAAAAAAAGCTCAGGACTAGATTTCAATTTACATTTCATAAAAAAAAAAAACTTTATATAGCAATAGCTTTATGTGTGATTGTGCAGTTTTAGATTCCTGGTGATTTAAAGTTCCCTCTATAAAATTAAATGCAAATAATTTGTATACCGACGTAGGCAATAAGCGAACGACAGGAAGTGATAGCTTTCGACCTAATTGCTTGGCAGACGCCGCATTACTCACGGTAGTTTCGCAGAACTTGCAACAACGTTCGCCGTTTTGACGTTGAAGGATGTGTGTTAAAGTGAGTTAGAGGCCGGAGCCCCTGCAATCTATTTGGCAGGCAACCCGTTGCACGGTATAGCTGCGCAAGTTGCCTACTGTCCTCGGGGAGTTTTGCGCGCGCAGCCGGGACACAGGTGGACTGTCTAGCCTCGAAAAGGGGCTGAGGGGGGTGACACTTAGCCCTTCAGGGCGGCTAGGGTGTAAGGGGAGCGTCAGCCCGCTAAGCCGGCTCAAACTCCCTCAGACAAAAAAGTTCCCGCACGAGGAGGGAAATATATCCGGGCTGAGTTTATGCCTTCGGAACTGGTTTCCATTACTGCCTCTCGCACGTGTGCGTTCAGTACACTTGCAGGTTTTTATCCGGGAACTTCGCATCGCAGCTCTTGCTGTGAAAGCCCTCCCCCGGAGGCAAAAACGATAAAACGTTGGGTGTAACAGGGATTATTAAATTCCCCGCCGCGTACAGTTTGAGGCCAGTTGATGTACTAACTGTTCTGACGCGGAGAGTAAACGAGACAGATGCGTTATACCCTACAAGTTAGCAGTAGTATCATGTAATGTGATTTCCATCTTGCATTGTCTTCTCACGTGTCTATAAAATATATATCTCTTGTAAAGCGTAAATTTTTTTTATGTAAATGCACATACCATCGCCGATTCTCATCAATGAAAACTAGTTGTACTTTTGATGCTAGCAACTCAATCAGAGAAGTTTAAATTTAATAAATATTAAATAATTACGTGTACGCATAACTCGAAACTTGCTGTAATAATTGAAATATTTTTACTCGTCCAAGGCGTGGGAACGTAAGCTGTAAAGTCTCCACAAAACGTTGACGTAGGGACGTAGTTTGTTGTGGGCGTGGTCAGTGATTACTGTGAGTGTTTCGCTTTCGTTTATCAATAAGGTCAGAAAATATATTTTAACCCTGTAATTGCCATCTGTTTTAAAAGCTTACCTGCCACGTCCTTATCGAAAAGTTCACGACTTCGCATAGCAAAGCTGCAAATGCCGATACCTACATGCGATGAAGTTATCAGGCAATACGCTCGGAGTCCTGCTGCCACAGATTCTCAAGGATTAGGCTAAAGTCACCACACCGCTTGTGTTTCAGGCATTTTCAGAACCGTGGCACACTTATGTTAGCTTCTTCTATATAAGTGCTTCTGTAGGACTATTGAACTTTGAAATATTTCTGCTGTAACAACAGTTGTAATTTCTTCTGTGGCCTGTCTGAAAATGTAGATAGTTCTTTTTGTAGCCTATTATTAGGGATGCTGCCTTTCATGTTAGATTCACATAATAATACTCTGACATAGTCCGAGTAAAGATGGAGTAAATGATCCGTACGTAGCTTTAACGAAAAACATATGTTTTTAATGTGATTTGGTTTCCTGCCAGCGTGAGGTTGATTAAAATCACTTACTCAATTTTTTTTGTATATGCATATTACAATTATCTTTGTTTATAGCATTCTGTATGTAATGTGAAATTATGAAGAAACTGAAAGACCGAATCTTGTAAATATTGATTTATTTCTCCAGTTAACATAACATGTAAGTGGAGTGGTATGTAACCGAGTAAATTGCAATTTCTATAGCCTGGTAAAATCTTCACCACCCGTCAAAAAAATATTTGGCTGTAATTATCACCCAAGAGGGTGATAATTGGAGGCTTGCGCTTGGGTTGTAAGTTGTAGTGCAAGTGTCATTCTGTTGTGAATGAAATTAGGATCTGCGCATCGCTGAGCAGTGCGTGAGACTGCGAACCAGAGGACCGTGTAACCGCACGAACGCAGTAACTCGCAGTAAGCGAAGCGGACTTCAGAGGGGAGCCGCTCGTGTTAAAAATTCAAATGTTTCTTCAGAACAAGAAACAGCTAAAACTACTGAGCCATTCAGTAGCGAAGTTTCCAGTAAGATGTACTTGCACGGCGATAACAACCCAGCATCCAAATAAGGAGAAGTAAAAAAAAAAAGACGTCACATGTTTACTGGTTGGCGAGCTAATCTCCACAATCATAGTATTCTATTTGCGGTTTCTTTACATTTTTGAATCAAACCTTCGAAAAACCACCCCATGTAGGACGTATTTAGTTGTTTCCTAAATATTCAATGCTTCACACGCATTTTATACTTGTGTTAACACAAAAGTACTTTATTTGTGGTTAAATTTAACTTTAACGTATGTTTTATATATATATATATATTATATTTAATTTATAATTGATAAGAATAAAACCAGGGAGAAAATAGGCGTGTTGGTAATGCCTAGTAAGAAATAGTTCTTATGCAAAATAGTACTACACCGAGTGCGCACGAATGCGGTGCGTTGTTCTTTTAATGCAATTTTCTATACCCGATTAAACTTTGTTAGCATGAGGTGGAAGAACAGTCTGGAAATAGAACTTCAGCAGGGTTTCAGAAAAGTTGGAAGGAACCGTGAATGGACTTTAGTAATTTGTTCACTGAATGAAGTTCAGAGTGGTTTGGTTACTGTTAATTGTTGTGGAAGAATCCTCAAGGTCATCGTCAGTTAAAATGGGACAGCGGTGTCGCTCACGTACACGTGCGTTTGAATTTTGGCCAGTCACATTTGGAAATTGCCGCTCGTGCACAAATTCCTGACAGGCGGTCAGATTGACTCACAGCCCGCCGTACTCATGGAGGCCGTATCTTCTTAAGACTGCGTGCTCTTAACCTCGTGACGCAAAAACACAACTCAGAAGTGCTAAGGCGTTACCTCCGAGTGTCGAGTCTGCTGGTTTGATTCCTTACGAGCCATGAATGTGTATGCCGTCTTAATGTGAAAGAGTTAAAACTAGTTTAATACGCCCCTAACTAACTTCCCGTTGTAAACTCCGGAGCTTAAAAAAGTCCTTATGAATTATTGTTTTTTTTTTTTTGTATTTTTAAAGTCCTCCACTGTTATGTCTGAAGGCTTATCAAAGGACGGCTTACAAACAAACTTATAACCTAACTTAAATTAACACCCATGCCCTATCTGGGATTTGAACCTAGGACCTCCCACACCCCAGACCGGCGACGCACCAACAGACTGCGCCTCGGGAGGTCGTCTCCTTATGAAATGAAATAAATTTAACTTTTAAAATTGACATGTCGCTAAATTAATCTGCGAGAACCTTAACGGTGCATGCGGATCAGCAATTACGGGAGACACATGACATTTTTTTTTTTAAATAATTTATTTGCTGGGCGAGGATTTTATTTGTAGATAGCGCGAGCTCGGACTCGCTCCTTGAACGGCGGCACGTCCCTCTGCACTCCGGGTTGCAGGCGCACAGGCGCGGGCACAAGTGCTGCGCGCTCGCCGGAGCAGGGAGAGGCGGGAGCAGGCAGTACCGCCACGGGCCCGCCAGATGGTGCTGACATGCAATCAACCGACACAGCACACCAGTAGCACCGCCCCTCTCTCTCTCTCTCTCGCCAGCTCTCTTCCTCTCCCAGGAGTCAATATAAAGAGAGTATGTAGAAGAGAGAGGGGATATGCCAGATGGATGTGACAGTGGAGGCGCCGCCCCTCGCTGTCAAGAGTGGCCTAACTCCTGGGGCCGCGTCCCTTGCCGGCTTCCTAATTACGGGCCGTCGCCACCTCCTTCCTGCCTTCCGCGCCTCCCGTAGGGTCGAGCTTACCGGCGTGTTAGGCGTGCGCCGTCGCTTCTACGACCATCGGGATGGACAATCGTATTTGACCGCGATATTTACAATGTTTCATTTAGTGTTTACTGTTGTTGAAACATGTTATCTGAATTTGGTGTTATGGAAGAAATCATACTTTCTTAATTGAGAAACCCCTTGAGAGCCGGTGTTAATTATTTTAGGGGAAAAAATTAAAATGAGGCAAAACTCCCGTAGTTAGGTATTCTATTGTGTGAAAAATAAAACGAACGTTTTCGTTTGATTATCTTTTAGTTATCGAAATGGTTAATGGGATTTAAACTTGATAGTTAACATAATTTTTATTTTCTGGGTACTGTGGTTGTAACATGTTAATTCGTGTAATGGAAGAAATCCTCAAAAATTATCTTAAAATTTCTTTGTCATAAAAAAACTGCATCGTGCCATACACTGGTCAACTTGTTAATAATGCTTAAAAGCTATTCCCAGAACTAAAACAAACAAAAAATCCGCGCTTGCATGTAAAAATAACGCTCTTTAGATTTTTCTTTATAAAAATAACAAAATACAAAGACGCTAGCTGAAGTGAGATAGTTGACGCTGAATAAAGACGCCAGAGGTCCAGATTAACCTGTACTAATTGTAAAACAGGGTTTTTATTTAATTAAAGATGTTTGCATACAATGGAATTGGCTGTCAGTGAATTTATGTAAAATTACTTTTTAGGAACATTTTAAAACAGATTAAGGCGATGTCTAAATTCGTCCTTTTTGGTGTTTCGGATAAGGTGTGGTTTACGCAATTTTTATCGGCAGAGAAACAGCAGTCATCAAAAGTAAGTCAGTAAAAACTAATGAACAGAAAAAAAAATGTGAATGAAATTTAATGCAACGTCTACATGCTGAGCAGTATTCGAAATGTAATAAATACAGAAATGTTTGCAACCCATTACGGTAATAAACGTGTTGCGTGATAGCGGCATCATACGTCACAAGCTTGAAGCACGCAGTTGCGATCTAGCTTCGCTTCCCCGGCTCGCAACACTCGCACTGGACGCAGAAGGAGCGCAGTCGTGCTTCTGCCGGCCGGCGTCAAGACCGAGCTGAGAACGACTCCTCAAGTGTGCTTTTCTTATAGATGGGACGTGGGGTGGAGCGTTCATGCCAACCATAGGTTAAATATGATGTAGACCGAGTTTCGCATCCTATGCGCGTGTCTCCAACATTGACATGCCTACCGCAAATTGAAACTGTCAAAATCACATGGTCGATGACGTACTTGTTGGTTTACTTTTGATTTTTAAACAGGTACGCCCATTTATATGAATAATAATATTCGACTATAGTCTATTCGTTGAGTTTTGTAATATGTATAGATTTGAATGAAACCAGTGATGGAATAGATGTGTTGGTAATGCCTAATAAGAAATAGTTCTCATGCAAAATATATTATTACATTCAGTGCGCACGAATGCGGTGCGTTTTCCCTTTGTAGTAATTTTCCAGGCTTGTTTGCATGAGGCGGAGTTATATCCTGGAAGTAGAACTTTGGCAGGGCTTCAGAGTTGGAAGTAACTGCGAATGGACTGTAAATTGGCGTATATTATAGTTGCATTAAAACCGGGCCAGAGGGTGTGTAGAAACGTTTCAAAGTACTTACCTGAACAATTTTCTAACCTCAGATATTATCATGTTTGATTTATAATGCTATTGGCAAAAAAAAAAAAAAAAAAAGCAGCCCACTGTTGAGCACGAATAGTGGTTCTTGCGCAACTGGTACGCGCACTTTAGCCCATATTCTCTTTGTGGTGCAGTAACCAGCTTCCGAAATACAATATTGAATTGCTTATTTTGCCACTAGAGCTGTCAAAACCACGTGTTTAGCACGCTGTTTACATAAACACGCGTGACGAAATGGCAGTAAACTGCCGCTATCCAAGTTATTTATGCAACTGTAAAGTATGAGTCCGTTGATAATACAGACATAAACAAACGTCCATGGTACAGTTTTAATGGACCTCCTTGGTTGTTATTTAGTTCTCGTTGTAAGCAGTTGCGTATATTCTAATTTATAAAACAGCTATGAAATATTTCAATGTAAATATTTTTTTCAGGGCAGAAATGGAAGTCGATATTTTGTCACCAGTTCTTAAATTTGGTTATTGGAACATACACGCGGTCGTTGAAAAGTGTCAAAAGCCAGCAAAATTCGCAGCTGCAGAAAAGTTGTAAGTGACCATAACTGGTCTATGCCTTGGCATTGTTCTTCCTGATACTAGAGGCTACCGGAAATACGTAGAGGGTCCGTAGTATATAAATAAGGATATTTATGGATATGCTACTTTTTTATGTATAAACTGTGTATTTACATTAGAATTTCCGTTAATTTGCATATGAAACGTTGTAGTTTAAGATCCTAGCCAGCTTGTGTGCATAAAAGGAAATAATTAAACTGTTGTCTCTACTTTCATAAGCGGCGTTGTTGCACCTGAAGCTGCAACTGTGTGTAGTGCGCATGCCTGTGTGTGACATATCCTCCCCCCCTCCCTCCCGCCATGTCTCTTTGAACCCTCCAGTGGCGGCTGAGTGTACCTGCAGTAATTCAGCGGCCGAAGTTTCCAGGCCGCGGGTACAAAGTAAAGTAAATTTCTCACCCCCTTCTTGTTTCCGCGTGTTTTTGCCGCGTTAACTAAAAGTGGGAAACGTTTGCCGTCCTTGTCATCCGTCTCTCTCTCTCTTCCTCTCTTTCTCCAGCAGCCTCTACTTCCGTCTCTGTTCCCGAACAGTCGGCCTGCGACACGCACCGTGGTGCAAGAACCGCTTAACGTCAATACCCGCTGAAAGCGTAGTATTCAAACTGTAATTTACGCCTTCTTTGGCTCGTGGTTCGTCAACTGTTACANACGCACCGTGGTGCAAGAACCGCTTAACGTCAATACCCGCTGAAAGCGTAGTATTCAAACTGTAATTTACGCCTTCTTTGGCTCGTGGTTCGTCAACTGTTACATCGAAATTGATTCTTGTTCCACAAATAAAATGTTTTCAACTCTCATCCACCTGTCTAGGTACTCTAAAAAAAAATATAGCGTTTCATACATAGGCCCCTACTTTTTGTAAATGTACAGTTACGTGAAGTTTCTGCCTTTATAGGTGTTTTAAATATTTTTGGTTGGACTTGAGTTAAAAAGTTAAACATTTCTGTTAACTTTTTTTTTTAATTCTCAAATTTTTGCCTTTTGAACATCAAGGCAGTCGCTTACCGGGCGCTTGAAATCCGTTGGAGCGTTTTTGANAATTCTCAAATTTTTGCCTTTTGAACATCAAGGCAGTCGCTTACCGGGCGCTTGAAATCCGTTGGAGCGTTTTTGAAACATTTACTTTATGACGAAACTATTAAACGTTGCTCCCAGTAGGCTTACCTACGAAAAGAAAGTAGGAGTAGACTCCAGAAGATGATGGAACGGCACTTCAGGCTGTTCACGGTAAAATGAGCATTTTTGAGGCCCTGGTTAGGTTTTTCCTGTCAGCCATTTTTTATCCTTCCACCACTTTTTAAAATAAATATTGCCATGTAAGTAATAAACACAGTATATATATTTCACCGGAATGGAAAGTTAACGTTTAAGGCTACAATAAAATATATTTATTGACTATTATTGCAAATGAGAGGGCTTCAAAGCGCGCTCGCTTCACCGTGAATAGCCTTTACAAGACATTACACACATTGGAAACATTATTTTGATGCTCTACAACAAGGCTAAAACCGGATATTTCAGACTGCAATATGTCAAAATATACGAGCTGGATACCTGGAAAACTACCACAGAGGCATGCACTGGGCTTTGATACAGAGTCGCATGCAATAAAATTATAGTCAGCGTTTAAAGTCATGTTCAGACGAGTCGCCAACGGAAAATTGAGCTGATAGTTGAGAGATTTGGGCGGCTCTTAACAACAAGGTCTTGAGAGCCGATGGGAATCGTGCCGGACGATGCCGTTGGTCGGCGGGTTTTCTCGGGATCTTCCGTTTCCCCCGCCCTTTCATTCCGACGCCGCTCCATACCTCAGTCACCCTCAACGGCTATCAAGCCCTCGCTGTTAAGAGCCGCCCACATATCTTCACTCACTTGAGAGCCGATGAGTGACCCGGCCGGGGATTGAACCCGGTTCGCCTCGGTGGGAGGCGGGCAGTCTAGTCGCTCAGCCACCGCGGCCCCCCGACGGAAAGACTGCACGCTTGTTGAGCGCCTTCCGCGCAGTGGCGATACCACTTTACCATACGCCGGCCGGCGTCGGCCGTAGCGCTTCATCGAATTTTCCCTCACCCACACAAACACACCCCTCGCTAGGCGACTGCCTTAAATGTGTGTATGTAATCATATACGCTAAAGTTTTTGACTTGCTACTAGAAAAATATGTTATGCTAAATATTCATACCAGGCTTTTAAAACATCGTCACGGTCGTTCTATCTGTGTCCACTAACATAATGACTGAGTCACTCTGGGGTCACTGCCCCTCAGAACACAGCTTGCTTATTGAGGTACCACTACGTTGGCACGTTATAATCAAATTCTTTTAACTGATGAAAAGTTTAGAAACTCGACAATATAGCCATTGCCAGAAATGCGGATAGTGAATAGCCAAACCATGACTGTTAACTTAGTAAGAACTTAAATATAAATACACAAGTTATTTAATATTGCATTGTTAAATGTGAACTGCACAAAAAGTAACACTTAGTGCCTGACCCACAGCAAACAATTTCAGATTCAAATACGGTCTAATCGTTGGTCTCTGGAAGAGCGAAGTCTTAAAGAACATTGTATTTCTCAGTAAATAAGTGATTAAAAGGCAGTGACTCATAGAATTCAGTTTGGCAATGAGACAGAGATTTCTTTATCACTGACCTCATTGTCGGTTGGGAATTNGTCTAATCGTTGGTCTCTGGAAGAGCGAAGTCTTAAAGAACATTGTATTTCTCAGTAAATAAGTGATTAAAAGGCAGTGACTGATAGAATTCAGTTTGGCATTGAGACAGAGATTTCTTTATCACTGACCTCATTGTCGGTTGGGAAATGAGTATGTAGGTTAGTATTTACCATGCAAGCAGTCTCCTTAATTACTTCGTTCAAAGCCTTTAAGTGAAGGACGCNTGAGTATGTAGGTTAGTATTTACCATGCAAGCAGTCTCCTTAATTACTTCGTTCAAAGCCTTTAAGTGAAGGACGCTATAACATAAATAAATAACGACAATGTTTACTAATTAACATTTGCTATACTATGTTACGTAGTAACCAAATATGTTCTTGTCGTTTTAGATCGCCAGGAACAAAAAGGTATACGAAAAATGTCACATGCCGTTAGTCCTCGTAGTAATGCCCATCGGCAGCCAGCACCTATTGCCAGCGTACCTTCAGCTGTTCAATGCCCTGGCAGTAAACATCGGGGTCATTGGACGCGAAGAAGTCCACACGAGTGCCTGCTGCAAGTGTGTCTCGTTCGCGAAGGATTTCCCACGAAGGTGGTCGTCCAGGGAAAGGAAGAGATGATCATCATCTGTTGGCGCACGGTCCGGGGAGTACGAAGGGTGGCACTGCCCCCCCCCAACCTGGGGAAGTCGCTCTGCGCTGCCGAGGAAGCAACGGAAAACAGCCTGTCGCTCGTTTTTTGCTTGTTGGCTTCCGACAGTTTGTGGGGCCTCCTACCCACCTGCTCGACTTAAACGCCTTCCCCACGGCGGTGCACGCGAAGTAAAAAAATCAGTCTTATCTGACCGTTTCATCACTTCTTCCCACCCCACATCTTCAACCTATTTGGTTACATTGTAAGCCTAGTGGTGAGCACGATTGGATTATAACAATGCGATTTAAATTATTAACTAAATGTTCCATTTTGTGTTACAAATGCATTTTTACAATATCCTCTTTGAGACGCCACGGAATCGTGGCGTTTACGACAGCGAAGCTGGGGTGGGGTGAGGAAAATGTCGTAACGTGTAAACTACGTAATATTCCTTAGAATCGGCCACGGAGGTAGTATATTGAAGATTACATCGTTTGAATAAAAGCTGGCATCCATGGTCGTAGCTAGAACTTCAGTCAGGCGGCGGCAAAAATACATTCTTAACGACAATTTTCATTATTTACATATTTTTTTTGTTTTATTAGTTGAGCTCGTTTTACACAGTAAGCATTTACTGAGATTTATTTGTAAAACGTTGAAACAGTAAAATTATTCCTTTGATTTGTAATTCCCGCAGTTTCGCTATTTTTTCTCTGTTGCCCCCCCCCCCTTTTCGGTCCCCTTCCGCGACCCGTACCACCCCGTAACCCTGTTTCCGCACTAGTAATATCCACGCTGACCCTCTCCAAACAAAATTCCTGGATAAGTGAAAGCCTTTCAGAATCACGACAAAAGCCTCTCTTCTCGATCATGATCCTTCTAATAGTTTCTGGTACATGAATAAATAGTATACACATTCATTAAAAAATCTACAGGTTTCGGGGAGTGAATACAGAAAAATTAACGAACTGCAATCATAAATAATATGTATGCAAATATTTTGCCATTGTTGTGCATTGCTATAGTCAATTCTCGGTTACTTCCAACATTTCTGAAANTAATATGTATGCAAATATTTTGCCATTGTTGTGCATTGCTATAGTCAATTCTCGGTTACTTCCAACATTTCTGAAATCCTGCTTAAGTTTTACTTTCAGGATATTCCCCCGCCTCATGCAAACAAAGCTTAACCGAGTCTAGAAAATTACGCCAAAGGGACAACGCACCGCATGTGTNTATTCCCCCGCCTCATGCAAACAAAGCTTAACCGAGTCTAGAAAATTACGCCAAAGGGACAACGCACCGCATGTGTGTGCACTCAGTGTAATACTATTTTGCACAAGAACTATTTCTTACTAGGCATTGCCAGCTCACTTATTTTCTCTCGGTTTTTATCAACAATAATTATAAATAAAATATTTATAATTTATAAATAAAATATAAGTAGAAGTGTAATTTATCCAAAAATAAGGTATTTTATGTTAACAAAAGTATAACATGATTGTGATATGTCGTACATAGTATTTTTTTCAAAGGTTTGATTCAAAACGTGTTAAGAAGCCGTGAATAGACTGTACCGAACTATTTATTGTGTCGCTATTCTGCAAGTTTTAGTGCGGCGTAAGATGAAGAATTGTATCATTCCGTTAAAATATTTGTTCACAAATTAGGCGGAAATAATTATTTAGGACTGTCCTTTCTTAAATGTTCTATAACGGCTTCCAGATACCTGTGCATTTTGTATAAACGTGTACAACGTTAATTTATGTACCATGCCTTCTTTCGGGGAACCTTCCCCTGGCATATTGGATTATTGGTTTTTATAACTTGTTTATATTTTTTGAAAAAGGAAATCCCGAAAGTACGCCTATGCCCAACTAGTTATTGTCCTTACACTGCAGTGCAGATATGACCACTTAACTACGAACTCGTAGTTAGTTACAACGTTGATTTTACCCAATCGTGGCAGGTTTAATATTGTGGCCAGACACAGAAGGTGGGCCACTTCCAATACCCCAGTGCGCAGAATATAACTGCTGTAGTTTTGCATTCGCAGCGAAATGTTTCACTCTTGACTAAACGAATGCTACTGCTGCCAGCGAAGTACTTGGTGGCACCCAAAAACATTTTTCAAATAAGTAAATATGTTAGTAGGGTACTAAATGGCTCTCTAGTACTTGTCGGCGTGCACGTTGCTGTGCATCAGAGCCTTTTTTTTTTTTCACCAGAAACAAAATCTCGCCTTAGAAAGTATCAACCAGGTAGTTTTTTTATAACCACTAACAAATCTTTTCTTTTTCTCTCAGTGCGCACGAAGCTCACACAAGCGCCGCACCCGACGATTTCATAAAAAAAAAGTACTGCAGCTCCCAGCCAGTTCCTCCGACAAACAAAAAAAAATAAAAATGTATGAAATAACACGAAGCGTTTCGCGGCTGGCGGAGGGGAGGGTTTTTTTATTTGCGGGGGAGGGATTTTTTTTATCCGCGAGGTGTTTGTGAGCCGCGCCATGGCGGGATCCGCGCTAATATTCGTGGGAAGCGCGCGCGTGGCTCACGAGAGGACCCGGAGCGCGCGAGTGCTGGAGCTAGGTAATGGCAGAGGGGCGACACACCCTCCCTCGGGGGGGTGGTATCGGCGCCTCCCACCCCGCGCCAGGACCACCCCTCGAGCGGCGTGGAACGTGCCTGGGCCGGCGCGGGGCGTCTTTGCCGCCGCAAGCCCGCGGAGAAGCGTCGCCGGCACGTAGCCCTCCCTCCTCCCCCCTGCCCTCAACCAACCACCGGCATTCTCCACCACGCAGCCCTGATAAACACCCCCGATGGGAGTCGGCGGGCGCACTCTAAAACAACTGGTGCAGGGACGCACCCCCCAACCCACCCTCTACTAACACACCATCCCCGCGTCATCATCTGCTCTACACCCCTTCCCCGCCGCGTTGTTGCCTCGTTTCTCCCGTCATGCGCCGCTCGACGGTGACGGGGCTCTGGTGAACGCCCCCGTCTACAGACGGCTGTACGTGCGCAAGTGGACGCGTGCCAATAATATCGACGGCAAGTCACGTCAAATTGACGCGGTCGTAGACTAAAGATGAGGTAGACCGATCCCGCTGGCTGCGCACAACCAGTCTCCGTGTCCCAACGTTGAACTGCTTTTCTGCCACCACGACTAGCAAAAACGGCACGGTTTGGATTTGAGGTTACAACACTGGTTATGTTAACAAGTACTGTGAGATGTTTGTATAGGCACTTCCTCTAACCAATTTGTAGTGCAGTTTGATTAAATTAAAATTGGTGAAATTATTTTACCCATATAAAAGTACTTGGCATTTGGAAATTAATATATAAATAAACACGTTCATTACTGTTGACCATGTGACTTTGACAGTTGTGTTGCTTTGAGGTAGGTCAATAATGGGTACATTACATGCACAGAAAACGAATAATCGTTCTACTTCATCTTTAGTCTATGGTTAAGACAACTTTTCCCGGGATAAATTATCGTCTCTAGTGATTACCAAGCATTGTTTGGTCATG
This sequence comes from Clitarchus hookeri, assembly GCA_002778355.1. Taxonomy (NCBI): domain Eukaryota; kingdom Metazoa; phylum Arthropoda; class Insecta; order Phasmatodea; family Phasmatidae; genus Clitarchus; species Clitarchus hookeri. Next base: position 350,771 of record NQII01001349.1, read on the forward strand.
TCTGTCTGAATTACAGAACAGGTAATTATACAGAAGCGAAAAATTACGTGTAGGTTCCTCTGATGTAAGCAAACTCCGTCGCTCATTGGCTGGGCGAAGCTGTGGAAATGGACCTTGATGTCTTATTGGCTATTGCACGTTACGGGAGACTCCCTATTGGTCGGACTGGCGTCTGGCAAGTTAGTCTCCGGGAGCTGATTGGTGAACGACGTTCCGCCGCATCAAAAGCGGGAATAACATGAAAATTATTGTTCGAGCTACTGCAAGTTTCTTCTTTGGTACTTTTGTGATATCGCGGTTTCCTTTATGCATAATACCATGCCGTTAACCATTGTGGTCAGAGGAAGGTTTGACACCTGTTATTAAATATTGGAAAAATTGTGTTTCATTAAATTGAATTCTGGTTTAAATATATTTTATCAAATTAATATCATACTATTTATGCAAGTTTTCGCAGCACTGATATAAAACATTTATTTTTCTAGGGAAAGTAGCGATCATTAATTAGCATATTAACCACTACAGTAAAATAACATATACAAATTTTAACTAAGGCGTGAACTTTTTTTGTTACGGCTCACAATATAGCGATATTGCTCGCTCATAAAAATTTTAAAACACAGTGTTTAACCTCCGGCTTGATTCAGTGAATGAGAACCGAGTAGGTAATCACGTGGTTCGGTGACCGCTGTAACTAGGGAATCCTGCCGTGTTTAACCTTTTTGTGTGCTACATACAATGACACGTAAAACGCCTAGTATGATTATGATAAACCAAGTATTTTACTAACATGTAGGTTGATTTAAAGCGCCTTTAATGTCCTCACCGCGACTTTAATATACTCACTTTTTAGTAATAATTCTGTAGCTAAAACAAAGTTTTTAACACTTAATTAATTAACTAAAATGTCAATACACTGTTATTTTTTTAGAAACGAAAATTATCAAAACCTTCCGCATATATACAACTCAAAGAGGCGGATGATTACACACACACCGAACAAGAAAATTGGTTTGATCACTTAGCCGTAATAAACGCATTTTAAAGCAAAGTTTTCAAAGAGAGAGTCATTGTGGCATGGACTGAGGCAAGAGTGTTGTTTGAAGTCCTGATAGGAGCGGATTTTTCCCGATTTTGTAGTTCTTGGTTTTTGCCCCGGGCAACTTCTTCTCTTTTTTTTTTTTACTTTTCTTCTGGTTTTTTTTATTGGCAGAACAAGACGTGGGTTAAGTAAAGCGTATGCTTCCGATGATTTTTTTTATTTATAATAGTTTTTTTTTAAAAGGTGTTGTTTTGAGTCGTGAAAAATTTCTTTAATTATCAGGAAATTGAAGGTCTGTAGGAAATGAAGTTACCGTGAGTTGGCACCCTTGCGTCGATTACATTTAGCATAGCAAGACGCAGAATATAGTTTGCTTACATAAGTAGGGAAAGTGCAGTGAAGAGTACTGATTGGATGAGTGTTGGCAACAGATGGTGATCTTGATAAAGTCGCCGGTCGTGCAAAGGCGGCGCACGCCTTTTTCAGAATTATCTACACCCTTACGCTGTAAGGCAGTTCAGAGCGGAGGCTGGTAGATCGTAACTCTGTACGTCGGAGGGGAAGCTTGTTCATTGCATGCCCAGGGCGCTGTTGACGTCGAAGTCGGGCCTGAGATAACTCGTCGCAGCAATACAGAACAGGTAAGTGCACGGGAGCGAAGTGGGATGTCGTTCGCTTTTTATGTGGTACTGTACTCGGCTGAAGGTGTTTGGAAATTCCGTTCAGAGGCGTCGATTAGGCGTTGAGTCGTACTGCGATCGCTGAAATTTATCTTCCTAGTTCTGATTGGCATGTGTAGAAATTAAAAAATTTATAAATTTCCACCTCACCTCTCTTAGCCAAAGGCCATCCGAGGTTTTTGATTATTAATCTTCAATCTTCTATTCATTATAACCATTCTTTGCTACTTCCACTGCCAAGGAATCTTATTGGGCTTGGGAATTTTTTTTTGNATCTTCTATTCATTATAACCATTCTTTGCTACTTCCACTGCCAAGGAATCTTATTGGGCTTGGGAATTTTTTTTTTGAGCGAGGAATGAAACAAATTTATCTAACAAATTAAAATTAGTGAAGTGAAGAAATTTGGGTGGCTCTTAACATCGAGGTCTCTAGAAACGATGGGGTTGAAGCAAGGTGAGTATGGAGCAACGCCGAAATGTAAGGGCAGGGGAAACGGGAGATCCTTGAGAAAACCCTTCGACCGGTGGCGCATCGTCCGGCACGATTCCCACGTGAGAAAATCCGGGAGCGACCCCGCCGGGAGTCAAACCCGGTTCGTCTTGGTGGGAGGCGAGTAGTTTTAACAACTGCACCACCGGGGTCCCATTTGAATCTGCTTAGAAATACTTATTCTGAGAATCTCGGAGAAGGCCAAATGAAAAATCTGCAGAAATTTCTTTGTATTAAAAATTGTAGACAATTGTAATTACGTTTCGTTCTGTAACTACACAGGTAGGCCAATATTGAAGTAGTTAGTGGTGTTTTCTTATTAGTGATAAGTCAAAAACTATGTAATGTAAATTTTTATTTAAGCGAAACAATATTTAGTTTTATGTCTCTGTTGAGTGCATATTTTGCCATCCATCTCCTTAAGGAATCCATCTACTTTGGCTCCTGCTGCAGAGAGAGAAATTATAATTGTTACGAGGAGTATGAGTGGAATAGGTTAATCAACATAAATATATTTCGAATATTATCTTTACATTTAACATTTTTCTATAACCAATATTTATTCATATTTTGCTTTAAGGCTTTGTAAGAAAGTGAAATGATTGCATGCCTGTGAATTTATACTATTTAAATTTATAAACAGTTATAGGTTTCTAACAAAATAATTATGGAATTTTTTTTTGTGCTTTTCGTTTGTATGTTGTAGGAGTAAGTTGAAGGAATAAACAGAGTCTAGGGACGAAAGAAGGTATTCAGCATGCTGTAGAAAAAATGGTACAAATTATTACGGAATAAAAAAATAATTAATAATTCCCTCAGTTAGGATAAACCTTTCAAAAATTTCAATGTAATTTCAGCAAGCTTAGAAAATCAATTTTGTGTGCACCTCTCCCCCTGTTTTCACACAGTTTAGTACAGATTTTCCAAATAATTTCGAAAATCCTGTAATCCATTAATCTCTCAGTATGCCTGACAAAGAGAAATAGACACAGGATAATGACGTGGTTTTTTTTTTTCAAATATTCTTCTTAAAATAATTATTTACAGCTGTAGCTCCATTGGAAAATTAATTTTTGTGAACAAAAAGTGACACGAAAGGATACATTGAAGAAGTTATTCACTTATCGGCCGTAATCATGACTTTAAAGATATTACATACGGATTGCATCGTCCCAGATTTACGCATGAGGTATACAAGATGTTTGAGTAAAAGCGTGCAAAAATTAAACTGGGAATAGGAGCCGCACCAGGGAACGTGTGGCCCGCGAAGCCAGCCGAAGGACATATTGACGCAAACATGTCTAACACGAATACAGGTGTCCGCATTGGTTACGTGTATTATTGACATTGCGTCTGTACAGGACTACTCCATTGACGGACCGGTCAGTTTGTGACTCACGAGTGTTGCTGAAAGTGACGGCGACCAACTTCAACGCAAGCATGACAACGGCCTACGAGATAGTGCCCATTCCGTTCAAATATCCCGTGAATTTTTATGTCTGTCGTTGATACACGCACGTACTGCGTTAATGTAGGGACGACAGAGCCACCTTGCGGACGATAGGTGAACCTCACATACTACGTGGGTCGCCCACACGTTTTCGCCCGTATATCCTTTAGCTGGCCTCCTGGACATCACGGGGCCGCGATGGCTGATTGGTTAGCCTGGTCGCCTCCCACCAAGGAGAACCGGGTTCGATTCCCGGCTGGGTCGCTCCGGACGATGGTCGGTGGGTTTTCTCAGGTATTTCCCGTTTACCCCGCCCTTGCATTCCGGCGCTGCTGCATTCTCACCTCATTTCACCCTCATCGGCTCTCGAGACCTCGTTGTTAAGAGCCGCCCAAATCTCTCAGCTCAACTCCCAGCTTCATTTTTGCACGCTTTTACCGAACCATTCTGTATCATCGATGTCAGTGTCGATGATTATCGATTCGCCTCAGAACGAGACTTAATAGCGTGCAACGAGCGAGCGACATCTGCGACAGGCGACTGTGCCAGGAAGCGGCCCGGAGTGTGCTTCTGGAGCAGAGAAACGACCGGAGAGGGATGGGAGAAGGTGGCAGCGTGTGTCCGCGACTCGACCGCTTCAAACGCGTCGCTCGCGGCTGCTCTCTCAGCGATAATTAAAATATTGAAATGCTTTTCATTCGCAGTGACACGCGCGATCAAAGGCAACCTCCCCCCCCCCTCCTGCCACGTCCTCGCATTTCTGATAGCACGTCAAGTCACGAAAGGAGCCCGAGTGTAACAATTTTTTTAAAATACAAATTTACACAACGCGCATGCCAGACTGCTGACTATTAGTGATGATAATGCGTGGGCGTAAGGCNTACAAATTTACACAACGCGCATGCCAGACTGCTGACTATTAGTGATGATAATGCGTGGGCGTAAGGCTGCTACGGAGAGCCTGCGGCTACGAAAACAAAACGTTACAAATACTAAACCTTTACTTTGCGTCGGATGTTGTTTCGCATTAATTACACGCCTAATCCTGACAACCTGAATTTTTTTTTTGCTAAAATTCGTACAAACAAAAAACTTATTCCGTAAACAATACGTGGCCTGTTAAATGTTTAGCACGAAAGCACGTGGCAGATGTCTGTTTACCCGCTCTTGTAACAATTATTTCATATCTGACATATAAGCCGTGCAGAGCTGTATTAACACGTTCTTTATTGGGAAATAACTGATCATTTCGTTATGCGGTTTCTCTACGAAGAGCATATAACAAGTTTCACACGTACTTTTTTATACGTTTACGTTTCGCTGCCGCTTTATAAAGTTTATGGCTAAAGGTTGTGTTTAACATTGAAAAAATATTTTGTGGCAACCACACTAAATTATTTACTTCTCACCACTAAACTTTTGTTGCCAGTAATAAATTATTTTATACTACCTGCAAAATAATTTGTCAGGGTGATTTCTCTACAAAATATTTTTCTCCATGAAAATATGTTATTTATATATGAAAAGTACCCTACGAAATATTGCCTCTATTTGTGATATGGGCACCTTTTAGATTCCCTTTTTTGTCATTACGTCCAATCGAATTCTGACCTGACTCTTAAATTTCCTTCCGATATGTTTACTTATATAATTTGTTTATATAATTTGTTTGTATAATTTACTGAGTACACCGTTATCCTACCTGACTTACAAAATAAATGATCTTGTTTAGTAGACTGTGGTATATATGATGTCCCTTGTCGATTTCGTTATGAATGCGAAATNTACAAAATAAATGATCTTGTTTAGTAGACTGTGGTATATATGATGTCCCTTGTCGATTTCGTTATGAATGCGAAATGAATCACCACCCACGTTAATAGGCAGACGTTGGTGCCGTTTGACGGCAGTAATTGTTCTGAAGTGCGAGAACTTTGACTGAAATATCACTAGTCTCAAAATTGTTGATTAACTGTAGCATTATTTACTACCCAGTTATATTTTTTTCGTTTAGCGTTACCTGAAGAAGTAGTCTGTAGGGACTTGGAGCATCGTCTTGAACACTGTTATGTCGCCGATGTGTCATGTAATACTCGACCGTCTACTGCGAAAACGCTGCATAGATGCGATAAGGCATGTGATAGTTTCGCTCTTGATATCTCTCCGGATTTCTGTCTTAAGACAATTTTACGTAGGCGCGTACCTTCGATGGGGAACGTCTGTGGTAATTAACTATTAATGATGCTTGCTCACTAAGAAGCGTACTTGACGTGTGCCAGATTAGAGGGCGATTCTGCTATGGTTTGTCACTGTTTCCCGCATTGAGAAGTGTGCAGAAGGGACANCTTGTCACTGTTTCCCGCTTTGAGAAGTGTGCAGAAGGGACAACACGAGGTGCAGTGCTGGATCCGCGGAAGAAACTATCTCGCACCTGTAAAATACGTAAGCCGGACGGCAATTGAATCAGGGACTCTGAAGCTCTGCATCAGGGGCGTCCTGATCAATCCACAAAATGACTAGGCACTAATATAATATACGTAAACATACCATAATGAGTGTTGAGGAAACACGCACAACGTTACACTGGGACTAACGGTGTCACGTTCCGTGGACTAAAGATGAGGTAGTTTGTGATTTTTGTCTTCTGGGCATGTCCCCATCGGTGGCGGGGCCGTGGTGGTGAAGTGGTTAGATTACTCTCCTTCAACCAAGGCGAACCGGGCTCGATTCCCGGCGGGGTCACTTCGGGACGATACTGCCGACGGGTTTTCTCGGGGTCCTCCCGTTTCCCCAGCCCTTTCATTCCGGCGCTGCTCCATGCTCATCTCGCTTCACCTTCATCGGCTCTCAAGACCTCGATGTTAAGAGCCACCAAAATATCTTCACCCACTCACCCAACGGTGCCCCATTTGCCAGAAAATACGTCGAAGTCTCATGAAACAAAGAGAACCGTTACGTTTTTTTTTACACATTTTGAAAAGAAAATACTCAGTCTAACTTGAATATACGCTAGTTTCATTAGAAAAAGGCAAGAAGAAATTTACTAAAATTGTTGAAAGCACGTATTTAAGTAAACAGTTAGTCAAGCTCGTGGTTTTATTTTTTCCATGCAGGTACTCAGAAATGGATCGTACTCCCGTGCGTCGCGTGCTGGGGACTATAGTCCATTCACGGTTACTTCCAACTCTTCTGCAGCCCTGCTAAAGTTCTACTTACAGGGTGTTCCTCCACCTCATGCAAACAAAGCTCAACATAGTCTAGACCAGTGTTTCTTAACCTGGGGTCCGCGAGTATATGTATGGAGGTCCGCAGTCTCATCTCTGGATCATTTAACAATAATAAATAAATGCCACCAAATGTCTCGTAATCGCTACGCTTACTTAGCACGACGAACGTGCGCCAGCGGGCGGTGTGCGATACTGACTGAAGTGAGTGAAATAAGTGAGTGCGGGCCGTGACTGAACAGATTACAAGTGGAATCCGATTTTAGATTACGACTTAGTAGTAAAATCAACCCGAATATCACTAATTTAGTTGCAAAAAAGCAACACCAACCTTCACATTAACGTATTGTTTATAAAATGTATTTTTTTTTGTATTTGTAGTACTGAAATAAATGGTCCGAAATTTTTTGCTGTTTTTTATTAAGGGTGTCCTTGAAAATTGTGCTTGATTTGCTAGGGGTCTGTGGCTGGAAAAGGTTAGGAAACGCTGGTCTAGACAATTGCATAAAAGGGACAACGCACCGCATTCTTGGGCACTCTGTGTAATAATAAGTTGTATAAGAACTATTTCTTACTAGGCATTACCAACACAACTATTTTCTCTCTGTCTTTATTAATGTTAATAAGAAACGCAATATTGTTATTAATAAATAGAATATAAGTAAAAGTCCAGCTAAACCAGAAATAAGGCACTTATTTGTTAACACAATTATAAAACGCTTCTGATACACGACGTATTTAAGAAACAACAAAACATGTCTTACGGTGGGTGACTATTCAAAGGTTTTGTTCAAACGGTGTGAAGAAACCGCGATTAGACTATGGCGTTTCAAACTCTCCACCTTGGGGACAGTTAGAGTAGCTCCCTTTTGGTGAATGAAATAGAGAATCGTAACAAACAAAAACGTATCACAAAAATATGGAATCCTTCTAAAAATATCTCATAATTAACCATTGCAGCACGTATTCTCTCGTAGGTTGCGCCCACGTGTCTCCTTTTACAGTCATATTTTTAATCATATTTTGATTGAACATACGTAAGATATGCCACAACGGGAAAATACCTTTCATTTTACGGTTTAATGAAATCGTGATGTTCGAGACTCCGCTCTTCTTATCCACTACGAAGCACGAGTGAATCATCGATATATACAAGTATGAGTCGATAACCCAAATANGACTCCGCTCTTCTTATCCACTACGAAGCACGAGTGAATCATCGATATATACAAGTATGAGTCGATAACCCAAATACATTTGTCGGGTAATGTACCTCCGAGCCAGGCGTGTGTCGACAAAAGAATCGTGCTTCGCCTTTGGGTCGAAATTCGGATACAGAAACAAAGTAAACCTTGGGAAATGACACCAACGGTATTTTGCGAGACAACGGCTCGTGAAACCGAACGCGTAATTTTTTACGCTGAATACAGGATAGGTAGGCAACCCCGGAGACAGGCGAACCCATTTGAAACTGTCCCCTATAAATTATTATATTTTTATATTTTTTCCTTTTCCTCGCAGGACATGGCGTGCCGTGACAGCGACTGTTCCNCCCCTATAAATTATTATATTTTTATATTTTTTCCTTTTCCTCGCAGGACATGGCGTGCCGTGACAGCGACTGTTCCGGCTTGCGAGGGGGGAAGTCCTTCTTGTGCTTTTCCGAACCTAGGCAGGACACGCGCGTCGTCCTTTGAACCCCGCTCGTGGCCCCGGGTACGGACATCTCCCGTACAGCCAGAAAAGACAGGCGACACGGAATTATTACAAGTGGCATATTTTCCCCGCAGTCTTTTTTTCTCTTTTTGCACGACGCCGGTAAAAAAAAACGGAGACTGCGGGGAAAAAAAATTGAGAGAGGAAAATCCTGCCGCATGAAAATTGATACTATCTACAAGTGTATCTGAAACCTCCCTTGACATACGTGAAAAAAAAAAAAATTACTCTTGGATAGAGAAGGGAAGAAAAAATTACTCCCGTTTTAATGAAATAAAAAAAAATACACCCTTTCGGTACGAACAAAAGACATGTCACTGTGGCAGCTTTGTCACGAAACGATTCNTAAATTATTATATTTTTATATTTTTTCCTTTTCCTCGCAGGACATGGCGTGCCGTGACAGCGACTGTTCCGGCTTGCGAGGGGGGAAGTCCTTCTTGTGCTTTTCCGAACCTAGGCAGGACACGCGCGTCGTCCTTTGAACCCCGCTCGTGGCCCCGGGTACGGACATCTCCCGTACAGCCAGAAAAGACAGGCGACACGGAATTATTACAAGTGGCATATTTTCCCCGCAGTCTTTTTTTCTCTTTTTGCACGACGCCGGTAAAAAAAAAACGGAGACTGCGGGGAAAAAAAATTGAGAGAGGAAAATCCTGCCGCATGAAAATTGATACTATCTACAAGTGTATCTGAAACCTCCCTTGACATACGTGAAAAAAAAAAAAATTACTCTTGGATAGAGAAGGGAGGAAAAAATTACTCCCGTTTTAATGAAATAAAAAAAATACACCCTTTCGGTACGAACAAAAGACATGTCACTGTGGCAGCTTTGTCACGAAACGATTCTGACACGCAAGCATCGCGTTCTAGAAGCTTCTTCCTCTTTTTATAACATTAAAAATTTTATATATCTGCTTAGCGAAGTCGAGGAGTGTAACTGTCAGCCCCTTGTGACACAACAGGACAGCCCGGAGTTTTGGGGACACCCACGCAAGATTTCCGAGCGCACGTTTGAAAAAATTCGTCGTAGCTGCGGGCACGAACGAGGGAACGATTTACGGGATGTTTCAGCATCGGTAAAGCGCTTGTGATTGGAGCCGAAGGTATGGTGGGGCTTTTCAACGTCGGGAACCTGCAGGCCGGGGATACAGGCCCCTTCCCCTCCCCCCGATGTCGAGCACTCTTCTGGAGGAGGGGATGAGAGGAGACCAGCGGTAATCCCCTGCCTAGCTCGCTAGCGCCGCCGCTGTCAACATCGTTCTCCCGTGTGTACCCTTGTGCTCGCGCATCTGGCGTCATCTTGGATCTGTTTCCTCTCTCCCGGTCGTTTTGAAATATCGAAGCTCGTCATGTCGTAGGGCTTTGAGATTGATTATGTTCATTCCGGGTAGCTTTGGTGTTGTTGTTGGCACGCCCGTAATCATAATTAATGCCGGTTGCAGCTTTCTAAATCAACCCACGAAGAAAATTTTCTCGTAATGTCGGCAGTGCATTATAAAAGGAAATTTTATGGCTTAAAGTTTTGTTAAACAAATTCTGGGCCCTGGAATTAACTACTTTTTGTTTTGTACTCGTTAAAGTAAAACATTGTATGACTTGATGAATAGAAGAATGTTAATCAAAAGTAAATGGCAATGTAATTTTTTTGACATGTGGCGGAAGGATGCAGGAAGGCCATATTAAACTAGGTCTAATTATGCACTAGCCAGGATTTGATATGGTATCAGTATGACATAGGTTCACCTCTTCCCATGTCTCAGCTACTACCATTCCAGGAAGACTTTTCGCAAAATTGCGGCAGGTGTCTGCAGGAAGTGTCATTCCACCTTAAACATGAGGTGTAGCTCTGTTTTGGCCTGGCTCTCAGCCGACTCAACTAATTCCCAAGAGTATTAATAGAAACCAGAAAATATCTTCTTGTCCTCGGTTGAGTTGAGACATTTGGGCGGCTCTTAACAATGACGTCTTGAGAGCCGATGAGGGGGAAATGAGGTGAGTATGGAACAGCGCCGGAGTGCAAGGCGGGGGAAACGGGAGATCCCCGAGAAAACCCGCTGACCAGCGATTCCCATTTGTGAAAGTCCGGGAGTGACCCGGCCGTGAATGGAACCCGGTTCGCATTGGTGGGAGGCGAGCAGTCTAACCGCTCAGCCACCGTGGCCCCTCTTGTGCTCGGTGGAGGACTGGGAATGGCTTGGCACCCTCCTGAGGATGTCACAACCAAGAGCAGTAATACTGCTACAGTTATCTTTTTCTCTTTTCCCCACCACTTCTCTGGCTTGTTTCATGGTGCTCCCGCATTTCATACTCTTTTGCATTACCTACTCCCCTGTAAGGTGTACGTACAATGTCTTTGTAATAATAATCAATTTTCTCAAAAATTTTAGCTACAACAGTGGGAGATATAGCGAGAAAGATTTTTATAAAGATTGTAAAACCGCTGATTTTAAATCAAATTAATATATATATATATAATAATTGTTTTATGAAAAATTGCCGGTTATGACCAATTTTTTTTTCAATTACTAATTAAAGTTTTCTGGACATAATAGTCGAATGATTATCTTAATTGCAATCGTAAATTGAAACATTTTATGTTAATTATCGATCAGGAAATGTTCCTGCGTGAAGTACTGTGGGNTGGAACAGCGCCGGAGTGCAAGGCGGGGGAAACGGGAGATCCCCGAGAAAACCCGCTGACCAGCGATTCCCATTTGCGAAAGTCCGGGAGTGACCCGGCCGTGGATGGAACCCGGTTCGCATTGGTGGGAGGCGAGCAGTCTAACCGCTCAGCCACCGTGGCCCCTCTTGTGCTCGGTGGAGGACTGGGAACGGCTTGGCAGCCTCCTGAGGATGTCACAACCAAGAGCAGTAATACTGCTACAGTTATCTTTTTCTCTTTTCCCCACCACTTCTCTGGCTTGTTTCATGGTGCTCCTGCATTTCATACTCTTTTGCATTACCTACTCCCCTGTAAGGTGTACGTACAATGTCTTTGTAATAATAATCAATTTTCTCAAAAATTTTAGCGACAACAGTGGGAGATATAGCGAGAAAGATTTTTTATCAAGATTGTAAAACCGCTGATTTTAAATCAAATTAAAAAAAATATATATATATATAATAATTGTTTTATGAAAAATTGCCGGTTATGACCAATTTTTTTTTCAATTACTAATTAAAGTTTTCTGGACATAATAGTCGAATGATTATCTTAATTGCAATCGTGAATTGAAACATTTTATGTTAATTATCGATCAGGAAATGTTCCTGCGTGAAGTACTGTGCGTGCCATTGCGCAAGTAACCAGATTCTGCAGTGTACGATAGCAGCTGTGATGACTTCTCAGGTGTCTAGCGTTGATTGGGGACGGCTACTCTACTTCATCAGTTCGTTATGTCGTCAGGCCACTCGGTCTCTGATTTATGCACGGTTGAAGTGCCATGCCGAAAATTAAATCGATCGTTTCCAAATTATTTCCATGTTGTGTTAGAACTGAGAAATCTAAAATTACTACACAGTCAGTGGATTTAATGGGTTCAGGGATTGAAACCGGTGCTCTTAAGACTGTACCGCGGAAAATAGGGCAAAGGCATGATTTCGCCTCTTCCGAACTTCACACTGTGTGAAATGCAATCTTGGAAATAACGCTCATCAGGCATTCACCACACGTTCGCGCGTCTAACGGATGATTCTTCACTCTACAAACGCTGTTCCATTATTCTAGAGGCCAACAGCGACGTGCTTTGCAAGGCTGTGTATGATGGGTCGCACTCCACGTAAGGTTTATTGGCTCCAGCTCGTCTGTAGAATCCAGGTACAACTGGCTCCCAGATAATTTTACACTCTCTTACAGCACTTCCACCAAAACGTAATTTTCTGTTTAAAAGAAAATCCTTTAAATTATCCAGCTATATACTGTACCAATTGAGAGTTACGAATTGTATGTTGGAAACATGTCATGATAACGACGTGATTGTCTGTTATTAAACAACAGTGAACACAGTTGGTTATTATTCATAAGAGTTTATATATTAGTTATTTTTCTGTAAGTATTGTACTAAGCGACGAAAATGTACCAAGGGAAATCGAGTGCCTAATGTTATATGCAGGAATTTGGGAAGGCTTAAGCTAGGTTCACAACTGAAATCATAACGGTTAACGATGGGACACAGGTCGTGTGCACAACAATTATTGACCGATACGGTTTCAAACCCATTTGTTCACAATTGCGCATAACATGTTGTGTGTGTGAGAGGTCCTGACGTAATGCATGGCGGTAATGGTTACATTTTCAGACGCGTGGAGTAACAGCCTTTCAAAGCAGAGCACAAAATTGTCGACGAAGTTTAGCTGTATAGATGGAGGAACATAGCTATGCTGCAGAAACGAAGATATGTTGCAAGATATAAATGTAGAGGAATGAACAGGTGACAGTATACTAGTAGAAAATTTTATATTATATCTACATCTTGACGATCGCAAAAGCAAAAATTGTATTGACAAGCAAGCATACCAACTTTTTTTAATGATTGTCCATTTCCAAAACAATCACTAAAATATCATCTTATAGCTACGTATGTTGAGACAGCAAAAAAACATCAACACATTATTTACCAACACTGCCAACTGACGTCAGACGCGTAACAAAATTTCCATTGACTAAAAATCGTACCTACTTAAGTATTCAACTGTGATATCAATTTCGCACAAGGATTCTGGTCCTGTGGAATGTTCTGCTGTTATTTCCTATGCTCAATGCCTGTTTTCTTTATTGTGAACCCACTCTTATTACAGGAACGCAGCATTGTTTGCTTGGAAAAGGTGTTAGGAAGTTACATGGGTATACACCACTCCCGGCGTCAGCGTTCGTGAGCGAGCACACGACCAGATATATATATATATATATATATATGTATATATATATGTATATATATATGAACAAACCACACGATTACACATACTAAGTCTGACGGATCTTTAGGCTAGACCAGGGTTGCCAACAACATTGTATAACATTTCTGTATTGAGACTGTTAAGTTTCTGCACCGATCATAAAATTCCCGTGCACGTAATAAGGTGCTAGAATATTATTATAAATATTCATTGCAGTCTATATCTACATTGTAACATTTTCGTCCACGGAAGAAGGTGTAAAACACTACTTGCTCATGAGACCATATTATTCTCACACTTTTACTGTATGGNATTTTCGTCCACGGAAGAAGGTGTAAAACACTACTTGCTCATGAGACCATATTATTCTCACACTTTTACTGTATGGTATATTTGGCATTAAGTTTTTAATGTGGGAATAGCTCAAATACTGCAAATATGCATACATTTCTTTTTAATTCTCTAAAACGCACAAGCAAAGGTATCAATATGTGGGTGCAGGAAAAATTCGTGAGTTAAACTACCTGTAGGCTACTAGGCTCCACTGTGCCATGTATTTTCCCGCCTGTCCAAATTTTTTATTGGCTGTTGTCCCAGCTGCCTATTTTACCTCACGCCATGTGGCACGGANTATTTTCCCGCCTGTCCAAATTTTTTATTGGCTGTTGTCCCAGCTGCCTATTTTACCTCACGCCATGTGGCACGGAATTCGGTCCACGTTTACTTGCAGGTTTGTTATTGGTTCAGAATTAATCCGAGTGTGTCTAACAAACCGCTATCCAATAGCAGGCACAACAGAAATGTACATGTTTTTTTTGAAGTCTTGCTTGCCCTAAAATGAATTCGCGAATTTTTTTCCCAGTGCGTAATAATTAGGGTCCTGCAGTATTTGCATTATTTTGTGGCTACAGGCTAAACTCCAAGACGTTGCATGCTCGTTTGACTTCTGCTATTCGCCGACAACTTGTGTGCACGTCCCAGGGACGTTTATAACCAATAGTAGAGGCTGAAAGGTCGAGCAACCAATCCACAGTGAAGCGGTTACACAGGTAAATGACGCCGCGTAGTTTCATGTAGCCAATGAAATCACGAATTTCGCTGATGAGGCATAAGGCAATGAAGTCTAGCATGCTATCAAATAATAACACGGATGTTGCCGGTCTCTGGTAATAATTTACCTATTTTTAGTGTACGAACCCTATAGCCACAAATATTCTGTGCATCTCTCCATGGACAATAAAATTTCCGTACACATAAGGAAATTTCCTCGTATAGTCAATTCACGGTTACTTCGAAATTTTCTAAAGCCTTGCTAAAGTTCTACTTTCGGGATATTCCTCCGCCTCATAAAACTTAACCAAGTATAGGGAATTAAACCAAAGGGGCAGCGCACTGCAATCGTGTGCACTCATTTAAATAATATTTCTCGTGAGAACTACTTCTTACTGTGCATTACCAACACACACATTTTCTCTCTGTTTTATGCATATTAATCATAATGAAATATTATAATCCATACAAAAAGTATAAGTTAAACTTCAATGTAACCAACACATCTATTTTCTCACTGCTCTTATTCATATTGATTTTAAATGAAATAATATATTTTACAAATAAAAGTATACCATTTAACCAAAAATAAGGTACTATTATGTTAACACACGTAAGTATAAAACGCTGGTGATACATGGTATATTTGAGAAACAATCAAACACGTTACACACGGGGTGATTTTTCAAAGGTTTGATTCAATAAGTGTGAATACACCGCGGTTAGACTATAGTTGGCATAGAGTTCAAACTTCTACTAAAGTGGAGTCGCAGCGACTTGATGATTATAAGGCTGGGCTGGAAATTATGCTGCTTTACCAGAGGCAATGCACCTTTGGCAAATGTCAAGGGTTTGGAAAGTTAAGAGGGGCTGTGTTTCGCCTCTCAAACGCCGGACTGTATAGCCATGCGCAGGAAGTGTGCAGAAGTTGCGGGCAAGTTTCCCGGGTTCAGCAACTCAGCAGCAGCCCGGAGCTGTCACGGCCTCCGAGACGCCGTGTGCGGCCAAGAAGCTGGGCGAGAGGTCCTCGGGCTAGCTCAGAGCGCGGTTAAGACCTCCATGCGCCCCGCGGTATCGCACCCACGTGAGACCCTCAGCAAGGGCACGCAGGCGGCGGCAGCCTTTGTGGCCGGCTCCTTTGAGCACCTGTTCCCAACCGCCCTTGCCGCCGACGTTCAGTTGTTGACCGCTTGCTTACAGCGCGTTTCAGCCCACGCCGCGGACAACAACGGCACAAGTGCTTCCCCATTTCCGAGCGCTCTCTCGCTGGTAGATATTGTCCACGTGGAGAGAGTGCAGAGATTTTGGCGGCTCTTAACATCCAGGTCTTGAGAGCCGATGAAGGCGAAGTGAGGTCAGTTTGTAGCAGCGTCGGAATGCAAGGGTGGAGAAAACGGGAGATCCCCGAGGAGACCCGTCAACCAGCGGTTTCATCCGGTCCGATTACCACTTGCGAAAATCCGGGAGTGACCCGGCGGGGGATTGAACCCGGTTCGCCTTGGCGGGAGTAGAGCAGTCTAACTGCTCATCCACCGCGGCTCCACCTCGCGGGCAGATACGGGCCACGTGCACGGCTAATGTTTGACCATAGTCTATTCGCTGTTTCTTCACACTTTTCCAATCAAACCTTTGAAAAATCACCCTATGTAAAACGTGCTTGGTTCGTTCCTAACTATGTCACGAATCACAATCGTTTTATACTTACTTGTGTTAACATAATAGTACCTTATTTTTGGTTGAATTGTGTACTTTTATTTGTAAAATATAATATTTAATTCATAAACAATATAATAAGAGCAGTGAGAAAATAGTTGTATTGGCAATGTCTAGTAAGAAATAGTTCTAATCCAGTATACTTTAACACTGGGTGCGCACGAATGCGGTGCATTCTCTCTTTGATCTAATTTTCTAGACTCGGTAAAGCTTTGTTTGCGTAAGGTGGAGTAATATCCCGGAAGTAGAAGTTTAGCCGTGCTTCAGCAAACGAAGCAACCTTATATGGAATATAATATGGCAGCGAAGTAATAAAAAATAGTTCTAAGACGTAACGTTGTGCTGCCGCTGTAACGTTTAATTTTACGGGCTCTGAAGTTAGTTTTTTGTTCGTTTTGTTTTATACGCATAATAATAGGAATTTGCTCATTAGTAACATATTTATGTTCCTATATCAATTCCACATTTCCACTCGTACTACGGATAGACTATGTAAGAGGCCAATAAAGTTCGCAGGCTTTTATCGGCCGTTGTCTGCAAAATATTGGCTTCTGGGTAGTAGCCGCGTCATTGTCGCTTTCCTTCCCGACGTTTCGGTATGCATTGCCGCCTCCATATTCAAGGCGAAGTAGCTATTTGCTATTGTACTGTATCTGTCAAACTCAATACACTGTGCTTAGTTTCAACTTAGTGTTCTGCTATGACATACTGAATATTCTTCTGTTTGTAGTCTGATGTGACCCAGGTGATATACTCTTAATTTCAGTTTGTCCTATGTATACGTTTCCACAAGAGCAGGGAATCCGGCACACACTTGTACGTGAGAGGCTGTTTTACCTCTGTATTCTCACACTCTCTGTGACCACTGCGCNCAGGGAATCCGGCACACACTTGTACGTGAGAGGCTGTTTTACCTCTGTATTCTCACACTCTCTGTGACCACTGCGCGACCCGGCCACGGGTGGAGTTGAGGTGCCCCCTCGGCCGCGTCACTTGCACCGATGTTGCACGGAGTCCCGGCGAGCCGTTGTAGTTGCTGTATAGTTACATAACTAGAAGAGTAACAAGCACGTCTCCAGGCTGTCTACAACGATCGCAATGCCAAGACACCGACCCGCCCCGCCCCTCCACCTCTGTTATTCAGCAGCTCGGATTCCCGAGTTATTAAGGCCCCCTCTCGCCTGACGAGCTTATACAACCCCCCCGCCTGCTATAAATACCTCGCCCTGTAATATACATCCCTTGATGCGTTCCCCGCTCTGTTCAGCTGGCGAAAGGGGCTGGACGCGTTTCAAAGGGCGCAACTTCCCAGCAGACGAGAAGTTTAGTCTTGCGTGCGAAAGGAACTCAGCTTTGTAGTTAGTGTCTGATAATTAGAATTTATTTGCAACCTTTGCTCCTGCATGATAAACAGTTATGCTTGTTTAGAATACGTTAAATAACGAGTTATATTTCAGTAAACCTTTGGAGATAAAACAAATTAAAGGTTCTTATATCAAATACTGCCGTACAAACCTTAAGCAAGAAATCACTCAGAAATATGAAATGGCTTGTCTGGGCGGAACAATTGCACTAAAGAGCGCCGTAAGTCTATTAGGTGACAATTATTTTTAAAAGGTAATTAATCTCGATTGCCAGCGGGGCCACCCCGGACCTTCGCACGTGGGAATCGCGCCGGACGACAATGTTGGGTCGGCGTATTTTCGCGGGAATCTCCCGTTTCCTCCGCCCTTGCATTCCGGCGCCGCTCTATATCCACGTCGCTTCGCCCTCATCGGCTCTCAAGACCCCGCTGTTACGACCAGCCCAAACCTCTCCACTTCTCTTATTTTTCAAACGGACTGCGTTTTACACCTTGTCTTTCTTCACTAACTTGCAAGATACCTTAATCGTCAGCAAAAAATACAGCACTTAGTATACTATTTCCTCAAGACAAATACATGAAAGTGTATATGATTTCCACATTCTAAACACGCACACGCATTTTATGTATGTGCGTGCGCGCGCGTGTTGTGTGTGTGTGTGTGTGTGTGTGTAGATGGCGTTTTCAAGCAAAGTGGCTGACATCTGCTGGGGGATATACGTACGTATGTTATAGCAAAACTGCTGGGTAGTAAGTAAGTCTCAATCTGCATGATGTGTGAAATTAACTACACCAAGGGCGGCAGGAAAATTTGTGCTGAACCAAAAAAAGTCTGGGATTTGACAGTCGGTATATCTTAGTCGTCTGCGGCCTCGTGTGCTTTCCAGCCAGGACTTTCCATCTGAAGTAGGCATCAAGTTTCGTCATGATTTGAACTTGGGAACGATTCGTCTCAGTAATCATCACGCATTATTTCTATTCGGGAAAGGAAATCAGTTTCCATGGCAGGGAAGTAATTTTTCTTACATGAGCCAGGTAAAACACTTTATGAGATGGGGAATTCCATGGGATCCCCCTCCCCCTTCTTCACAAAATTGATTCGCATACTATACATACACACAATTTGCACGTTACTGTCATAGCTAAGAGGTAAGACTAATGAACTTAAAACTTTCTGAACTGCAAACTTTTTCTCAGAACGATACGCGAATCTAATCACAAAGGAAGTTTGTGAAGAACACTCATCCTGTTAAATACTACTAAAATAAATCGTAAAATACCTCGTACTCACTCCGATAATTAATATTCTGCTGAGCAATAAAAGTGATAAAATTATTTTATCTGAAGGATTAAAAATAATCAGGGTTATTTAATAATTGTCTACTGTGAAAATTACGTAAGAAAATATGGACAAGTGAACTACTGCAGACATTATGAATTGACGCACATAAAGCTTTAGGATCTCTTTTCTTCTGCAACGCAATTATGTGATACGGCTTGTACTCAGTTTCTATACTGGTTGCGCTAA